>VOMN01099449.1:0-21276 GCA_014899125.1 Orchestia grillus
CCAACGACTGAAGTCGTTCTTACCCAAATAACTACACCGTCTCCTGGATAGAAAGTCCTGATTACGCGTCAGATAGTATTTGAAAAAACATTTTATCGTTTTCTTAAGTGGTAATGCCCCTTTCTTATCCTCTTTTTCAGAGGTAGCTGCAACCCCAAGTGTTGACCGTGCGCCTGTAGAGCTGAACTGTCATGGCGCATTATTCGATCCTAACAGTGGCATGAAAACGGCAAACGGGAGCATTTCCATTGGGCAAACGATTTCACTTTAATTAATTCTCACGATCCCAAAGGAAAACGACACCGTCAACAGGACACAAATGACATTCCCAGAAGAGCGCACCCCGCTGTCTCGCCAAGCTCAGAACGAACATGTTCGCCTGAACGTTGGAGTCGAATATCTATTAGTGTCCGGTAACACCAATTTGGAGAGAGTGTGGTGATTTGCATTCATGTTCTTTACCATCAAGTCCTAGCCAGGCTGTGAAGCCATTACTCACGTGTACAGTTGGCGAAAATATTCAGCGAAGTGGTATTCTCCATGCAGCTAAACTCGCAAATTTAAAATTTCGTACGGAACAAGAAGAATAATAAAAGCGCATCTTTTCTGATATATATTGATGTCGTATATATACTCACGGAATGCACATATGGGGCGCATGAAAATAAATGCCAGTATGGAATTGTATAAAATAAGCACCGGTATGAAAGTCACGCATGAAATAAGCACCGGTATGAAAGTCACGCATGAAATAAGCACCGGTATGCAAGTCGCGCATGAAATAAGCACCGGTATGAAAGTCGCGCATGAAATAAGCATCTTTATGGAAATGAGTGGATATTTGTATCTGTGCGAAAAATACACAAGGATATTTGCATCTGTATGGAAATGAAGGAAGGAAATTGGCACTAGTATGGAAATAAGGAATGGAAATGAGCACCTGTATCGAAATATGCACCTGTATCGAAATGACGCATGGTAATAAGCCTCTGTATGGAAATGACGCATAGAAATAAGTGCCAGTATGGAAATGATGCATTGAAATAAGTGCCAGTATGGAAACGACGCATGGAAATAAGTGCCAGTATGGAAACGACGCATGGAAATAAGTGCCAGTATGGAAATGACGCATGGAAATAAGTGCCAGTATGGAAATGACGCGTAGAAATAAGTGCCAGTATGGAAATAACGCCTGGATATAACCACCTGCATAGAAAGAAGCGCTAGTATGTAAATGATGAGTGGAAACATGTGCCAGTATGAATATGACATATGAAAATAACTGCATATCTCAGTGTGACACAGTATCGCTGCTATATTAGGTTTAAACACCTTTGACCAATATCGTGTGATGGACGCCCTCTGACTCGAACGGGAACTCAAAGTCCTGATCTACACTGTCGGTCCCAAGAACAATACTAGGGCACCCAAGGCAGTGAGAACAGAATCAAGATCAACAATACGCATCAAGAACAATACTAGGGCACCTAAGGCAGTGAGAACAGAGTCGGGGATCAACAATACGCATCTGAGCATCGTTTGCACGGTACCCCCCCAGCCACCTCTGACCCACTGTATAATTATTACTCAGATTGATTGGAGGCAACGTACAGAAATATCGCCATATAATCGTCTCAGGGATATATTGTTCATTAATATCCTGATGAGAAATTAAATTTTCATTTCCGGTTCTATCCCCATTTTTAAGCAAAAAATTGTTGGTAAGAAAGATATAGGTGAGACCATGAGGTGCCAACAGACTCAAATATTCAGCACTTTTTTAATAATTGATTATTAGCTAGTTTGAAGCTCCCTATACACAAGAAATGTTACCCAAAGAGAGCGAAGAGAAAACGGGACCATTTAATACGAACCATAGGAAACGAATCGTTGCACAGGTGTGCTCCCACACCGGATTCCCCGCGCATAGAAACAGCGAATTAAAAAAGAAGAGGAAGAAAAGACAAGAAATAAAAGAAAAGGTATGTAAATTAGAAGAAGCAAAGTGAACACAAAAGACAGACGTCTGGAAGGCTTATCTATAACTCAGTTTACCTAACAGTGTTCCCCTGAGGCCGATTTTTTATAATATTAGGTAATTCAATAAGCAGGTTCGAAAGAGTTAAACAGGCAGACTTAGTTTCACTTTAAAGTTCATTTCCTATTTAAGGTTCATTTTGAGATTACATGTTAAATGTATAGCTGAATCGAAGTTATAAGAATACCTCTGAACTCCTGCCTATCACTGAAGACTAGGTGGCACAAGCACGAATGCACAAACACTTGCAACCCGACCCTTGACAGGCAAGCTAAAAGTCTTGCTAAAAATACAATGCCATTTGCATCACTGCAAAATATTTTTGCTCCCCAGACCTCCCTCGCTCTGCATGAATTACTTCACACGCTTTTAATTAAAGTGAAACAATTCATACTATGAAACTCTATTCAACAACACGAATTAAAGGGACGAATGTGACAACGAGATTACCTGAGTGGGACAAAAACTAAGCTGGGCAGTTTTACGGGAGCAAAACCATTGAGGACGAGTGCTTTTTGCACAGCGTTATAGTCTCGCGCAAAGACGTAACAATATCGCGACGCCAATGAGCAGCGCTGCGCTAACGAGGAACATGTCTGATGCCTACATCATTCCTGGCGTGCCAGGGCCGTCTCTCCAAGCTCCATCAATGTAACCTTGCAAGGACCACTGCCACTTATGAAGAACATTAAGGACAAGACAACTTAATTACAATTTCTTTTTGTTTCGTTCAGAGCTAGAGGGAAATGTACCCAAGCTTAAATGAGTGGACGACTTTTTGCGCAATATTTCGTTCATTTAAAAGATAAGTTTTTCCATACAGGGTAAACTTTTAATAACAGGCGTCTCCACCGAATTTCGGTGAGAAGTTGCCGCGGCGTCCCGTCACCACCTGCTTGCACAGCCTCCCCACTGACACACATGTCGTGAGTTCCAGCTCAAACTTACAACGGAAACGATAAAAATTTGACACCTTCCCTGCGATGCGACCAACAGATTGGTCATTTTACCTCATGAAAAACGGCATCGTCGCAGGAAACGCGTCAAAATTTTTGCAGATTTGGCGTAATCCCAAAACAAAGATGCACTGCTCAGCGCAGTGAATTTTCACGCTGGAGTTCAGTAACGCAGGCTTGGAAAATTTTTACTTCCACACTGGAAAAAAAAAATGAACACGTCTCACGATTTGTCACGTTCAGCTTAAATTAAAGCTTATATTAATCAAAGTTTTACGATGGCAGTCAGGACATCGGTTTGAATTCGCTCATATGTTACCCTGGATTACGAACATATCTAGGAGATCATTCTTGATTACTATGACGTACCAACTATACACACGTCTTGGTAGGTCACACATTATATCTAGGGACTAACACGTTCCTCATCCCTACACTGAATCTACAAATATTTTCTCCATCCCTGTGCAGCTTCCACAATTATTTTCTCCATCCCTGTACAGCGCACACGATTATTTTCTCCATCCCTGTACAGCGTCCACGATTATTTTCTCCATCCCTGTACAGCGCCTACAAAATATTTTACCCATCCCTGCACAGCGCAACAAATATTCTCCTCATCCGTAAACTGCATCAACAAACATTCTTTCCACCCCTGTACTCGATCAATGAACATTATCATCACGTACCTTCGATAAATGTCTTAAATTCTCAGGTGACAAAAAAGTGTGCGCAGACGAAAGGTTCCACCGCTTTAAGAGTCCTTAGACTATTGCGATTTCAGTAAGTTCAGCAAGTTATCTGTCGCAGAAGATGAAAAGGGTTCAAAATTCGACTTTTTCCAATAAAATAGAACATGTCACACTAAAGAATAAAGTAATCTTATATACAGTGCTAATGCGAATTGAATTCGTCATTCACAACACCGGTGATTTGAAGGCAAAGGGAAAACGGCGCTCAAATGTATGGATGCCAAGCTGACCGTTCGGTATAAAGATCAGCCAGGAACGCTTCACACAAACCTCAATTTTAATACGGCGAATAGACGAATCCTGAAGACGCATGAAGTCCAATTGAGTAAGGAGTTTAGTTAAACTAACTCGCGAATTGTTTGTTGGGTATTGCGTTTCATATTAAATATAACACCCAACATACGGAAATGATTACATTGCAATAATTATTACATAACAGAGAAAAGAAAGAAACACAGAGTATATACTATCACTCTGTACATGATTGCTTGTTGGGCTACGGTAAATATGTTGGCTTCGCCACTCTCGAGAAAATCTCGAGACCCGATTTATGGTTCATATTTTTATCATTTTTGAAATTCCGAGCTAGCCGCAGCCGAAACCCAGGTAGTCGCGCTGCGGCAGGGCAAGCGTGAGACCTGGGAATAGCTTCCAAAATTTTCTGCTTGACCACACATCAACAAATTATACCTTTACCTAAGAGCTACTTCAGCATTAGCTAAATCTTGAAACTAAGGCTTAAAGAAGTCAAATCTAGTCATCACACCCAAAGTAACAAAGAAGTTTGGCAAATTAGACGTTTAAATCAACAGATAATAGAAGAAAATATCAACAAACAATTCGCTTCACAGCAAGCAAACCCGGCTGCTTGATCGACATATTTATTCACGTGAAGCACTATTCCAGTCCTTCAATAATGTAAATAACTTTCAGGATTGAAGACTTAGTAACGCGTTTCAGGAATCATCTGGAACACAGCCGTGAATGAAAAATAAGATGTATTGATCACGTATGATACTCACCAAAATGAGAGCTTAGAGAGCCATCCAGCAGTTACTCTGGGATTAGGTTTTAATTTTTCTTTGAACTGATCCATGATGCCAGTTCATAACGTTCTCACACAGTACCGCAAGCAGACAATTTAGTGCTTGCTAACCACCTAACTCCACAGCCTCACGTCGACTACTGAGCCCTGAGCTGTTGAGCAGTGAGCATTCTGAGCCCGTGCCATAGGACTTGAAACTTGGATGAAGTTCGATGCGTGAGACTACAACAACCTGCCACAGCTGACCGGATGCTGCTAGTTTCAGAAAATGTGTTGGCCCTTGTAAATGTAGATTTGTCAAAAGTATTAATTTCAGGAAGAAAAATAAGTTGGTTCGTATAACAGTAATGTTCTAAACGTATCAAAATGATTTTTACATGCCTAAGATCAAAAATTCACGGGACGTGAATTAGATTATTTGGAACTGTTTCTGATAAAAATTTAAAGACTCAAGACTTTTCTGGATACCAACGGAGGTTGCTGGCAACATTCACATCTTGGCTCCGTGACAATATTGCAGTTGTCGTACTTCTGCACCATCATTTAAGTTTTGACTGTTATTTGATTGGTTAGTGAGAAAATTTACATGGTAACATGGATAAAATTCTATACCTTTTAACATAATAATGGTATAAAAATCCAAGGCTGAAAATTTAATTGTTCCAGAATACTACGAAGCGATCAATTTAAACTCAATGAATCTTTAGTTTGCGGATCAAATTCTGATTTTTACGATAAACCATTAACTTTGCGTCTCCCATACGTTTATTTCATACGCAATATCTGCCTTGATACTTTTCAAAAATGTATAGAGCATTTGAGTGTCTAAAGCATCATCTAATGTTTATATATTTTTAGGCACATATAAACTAGTGGAATTCTGTTTTAGGACTATTTTGTAAAATTTCACTTAATCACTTAGTTCTTTTATCATGAATGTATCTGAGACATTTCATACTGCATGAGTTCAACGAAGGGAAATCAGCAACTGAAGCGAATCGAACTATTCCCTGCCTAGGAAGTAGAGCTCTACTTATCGTGCCCTCAGCCTATAAGGAGAGTGTTTGAAAGAAATAACGTACAGAAAATTCAATACAAGGTAATGATGCAGAACAGGTCATCCTATGTAGTTTGATAGTAAGCCCCTTTTGGTATCACTTGAAAAATATACTATAGCAATAGTTTAATAATTTCCCAAAGTTACTTTTTCAAAGTAAATTTATTCCAGAGCGTGTAAGTAATTTCAAAGCAAGCATGAAATCTCAACAGCAATGAGAAAGGTGGAAACGACGGCGCTAAAATTTTCCTCTCAGAAATCGACAGAGTTTTTCACTAATGAAAATTAAATGAAAATTCATAAATTTCAGAGTAGAAGTGAAGAAGTAATAGAGGATCGTTTATCATGAAAATTACACTGACCATTAAATTGCTTTAAAACATAAGGTTTCATCAGAAATTGTGAAAATCCTGTGAAGAATTGGGAAAATATCTCCGAAGAACATGACGATGATGCTGAAAATGAAACACCCATCCAAAAGTGCTATGCAAAATAGAGAACTGGAAGTTTAAGCTTGGAAAATAAGTATCGCACTGGGAAACCATAAAATTTAATACAGTTGTTTTAAAGACAAAAAGTTTATAAGCCCCAAATATCATGACCATAAATTCATAAAAAAAACTCGACGTATCTTCATGCACAATTTTTATAGTTTTGCACACAAAAAGTCTCAGAATTTCCAGAATAGTTTCATATCTTGGAAAGCAAGCAAATAAATAATCAAGAGCGATGTTTTAAATATACTTTTATTTCAAACGTATACTGGTAAAAATAGCAGTATTTAGTATTTGAAAACCACAGGTATATTTCTCTCTATAACTCAAACCCTTATCGTATATTGTATGTATGATATATATTTCGTAAATGTATGCGTAAACCTACGTATTGAATTACGATTTACATTGGCTTGCAGTCTATGCTTGAAGGTCACACGAGCGAGTTTCAGAAAATTTGAAAAATTCTCATTGCTAAATATAAACTTTGAACTATTCTGTGTCATATCTACCTTCCCTGCTTCCCAACGAAGATAAAGGGACGCTCAATTTATAATAATTTGGTACAACAGCGCCTCACAACATGACTGTTACTACTATATAAAACTTTTATCCTAATGAGATCAGTTATCTGCGAATTTTCAATATCGCGTGCATTCAAGCTATTACGCGTGTCGTCTGTAGCGGCTACGAAGCAAGAAAAAGAAGAAGAAAGAAAGAAAAATCGTTTATTCCGAAATCAGTCGTATACAAAGTGAATGACATTCGGTTTTTCAATTAGTAAAATTACAGCCATAAAATGAAAAACATGCAAGTCTCGATGGAACTTCTAATTGGGATTTGCATGACTACAATCTAAAAATTACGCGTGGAAGTCGCATTAAAACTTCGGATCGTAAAGAACAAGCGAAGATTATATTTTTCTCGTAAAATCAGAGGTCGATAGGTGACGGTGCCCTTGGTATCAGTTCACACTTCTTGTTTCAGTCAACAAATTCTTTCAAGGGTGCACTTATACTGTTGAAATGGCCTTTCTGTGCAGTTATCATAATTATGATTTTATTTATTCCAAATCGAACGTTTTGACAACTTACAAATAGAAGTCCATTGTTTAGTTCATTAAAGTAGAGGGAATGAATCGGCAGAAGTTTCAGTCGTGCTACAACTCGACTTTGAGTTACAGCAGAATTCGTAATAGGTTCGACTCTTTTGCTATCATTTTGTGGCCCATCTTACGTATAAGAGAATCTAGGTTGGATTAGGATATCTTTGCACTGTAATTCTTATTTCAAGAGGTATGCACAAAGATCACACAATGTTTGGGTTAATATTTATCTTTTCGTGCTTAGTATAGAATTAAGAATCACAGTTCGAAGTTTCAACGCGACTTTCACCCGTAAATTTAGGGTCGCAGTCATACTGATAGCGAGAAATTTCATTGTGACTATTAAGGCTGTAACCTTGCTGATTGAAAACCCGATTGTTATGTGCTTTGTAAGTCACTGATTTTGGAATAAACAATTTTTCTTTCTTGTTTTCCTCACGTTCTCGCCAAAGCTTTTTAACTCGTTCCTTCACAGATTCAGCGGTTTGTTTTTAAGAGCTAACTTATGTCTGCCTGAAATAAGTTATCTAGATATAGCAGAACATTTAATGTAATATTTAAAATTATTTCAAATTAATTCATAAAATGCATTTAGCTCCATCCTCATGCCATCGTTGGAATACAAATTCTAACCGAACATATTCTTTGATGTGCATCTCTTATGCGTGACAAATTTCAAGAGAAACAGACTAAATAAGATAGCTTTAACAGTGAGCGTTGATTGCAAAATATCACAGTAATCACAAGAAAAAAACAGTTGCCAAAAAATGCAACAGTCGAAAAATAGTAACAGTGAAAAAACAGAGGGTTAGACTCTTGCTCGATGCTGAGAGAGCTGACGCAGGTAATATCGTATCCTGACACATCAAAATTTGTTAATGGGCTGTGCTTCATTAACTCGCGCTAATAACTTCCAAAATGAGTTCTAAAACGCCCATGTATCCTCGTCACAACCATTCAGCGAAGAAAATATGAAAGGCCAGCGTTAGTACAAAATAGTTCGCATTTTTTATAGTTTCCAAAAACCCGTTACGAGTTCATTGCACATAGGAAACTCCCTAAATTTCAACTATGATTTTATTCATTGATGCAATGTCGTGTGTACAGTAGGTATGATAATTCTTACCAGCACCCGGGCAGATTCTGACGACCTTTATTTTATAGTTACATCTCCGCGCTTCGTTGTAAGGACCGACTGTCTACCTGAAATGGAGAGAAGCGCTGTTCCTCACCGCAGGTACTACGTTCTGAACATTCATAAGCGTCACCTCAAAACTCCTCTTCCTCTCTAATCCTAAAGCTAGCCAGACGTAATTATATTGGTCTACGCGGTACGCAGGTATTCTCCAGTGTCATGAACGAATGTTGTGAGTTTCTACAAGTAATTTCCTGGGTATTTTTTCCTGTTTCGCCTGAACCATAAATCTTTCTGACAAAATGTTGTCAATCATAGATTGCAGGTTAAAAGTAAAACAATATTATACATCGGACTGAAAGATTGGATTTAGCCTGTAAGAAAAAAGTATCAAAACGGTGAAAATTGGAAATTTCAGTGACCTTGACCATTTGTTGAGTTACGGATGCGGTTCCGAAAGCGCTTGAAAAACACTCCTTGGGCGCAGGAAAAAAAGTCGGGTATTTCACCATTGTATTACAAAAACGTCAACCACTAATCATCACTCAGGTCGAACGACATCTTCACCGCTTTTTAATGGCTTTCGTGAAACTAGTCTTAGAGATGCACACATGGCTTTGGAACTACCGAGCCTAATACAAACGCAACGCTCACACTCGTAATACAGTACCTAAAAACTGAGTGAATTATTTTCAAACAAAGCATTATTCTATCAACTCTTTACAGCTTCAAGTACAAAATTCGAAAACTCGTAATTACTTTCATACACGCTAAGAATTCATTTAAAAAATGCAGTCTTGAAGCAGGAAATATTGTCCTACTTTTTCGTTTTACACCCTACGTAGCATAGATGACATCAATTGATAATATGCGCAGTTGAAAAAATGAAAGCCAACTAGAAAATCCTTTCGGTAGTTAAGGTTTAATATCAGATAGTTGAAGTCAAAGAAGTGATCACTGGTTTCAACAATCGTGTTTTCAGTTGGAATCGATCGTTTAGTTGATTGATACTCGCCAAAACCGTAGCCTAGAATGCAATGTTCGAAGTAAATTGTCTATCAGGATTCTTTCGTACAAAACTACTTCAGTTCAAAATAACCGAGTTGCATCCCATGAGCGTTCGTGAGCATGTCAAGAAACGAAGTTGAACAGAAATGAACATGAAGCCTATAGTACAATGCACAGACTAAGCGAGATTTATCACGGAATAAACGCGTAGACTGATATACCTACATACTTCATAAATCTGCACTATCTCTTGCTACCGTTGCAGACATAAACTGGTGGCTAGGAACACATCGTAAGGATGCTAGTATACGAAGTTTGGCTGAAGAGAACGGGCACTAACCGCATCGTGTTACTAGATTCAGGTTTTATTTACAGTTTTCATCAAACGAACCTCAGCAGATATTCAAGAGTTTTAGTTTTTAGTTTAGTTTAAGTTAAGGTTTGAATAGCCCGGTTGGCACAGCCAGCCTGCCACAGCTGGCAATGTGATACAGCGTAAGCATCAAGAACTGAAAAAGGCGCCGTAACTAGAAACTAAAACTAAGACACTCGAGCAAGAGATCGGCTGCTCCGTGTCCGGGTCCGAACAGAACAACAAATGACCGAGCAAAGACGAAAACGAAAATGCCGGAATCTAATCATTAAACAGACGCCTCCAAAAACAATGGCTAATTCAGATATGAGTCGCAAAATAGCAACGCGTGATTGACTTAAAATACACTGATGACTACAGCCAAGCTAGGTATAGCTATCTTTCCGCTAGATTTACCGGACCTTAAACTCTACAGGATACGCACAGTTAGACTTTCACACGAACCTTACCTTCAAGAACTGAGGAGGCCAATGATTCGAAATTATGGGAACCCTGGACGCACATCGAATACAAGCGTCAACGAGCGAAATATTACGTTCAAAGATTCAACGTCAGGCATGCTTTCACTTATTGCGAATAAAATTCAATAGGTGATATTTTCTGGCTAAAATGGAAAGGAACAAACTTGGTACTTGATGGAGAAAACCTTGTTAGCCAAGTGTAGAAACAAATTTTCATATTTCAATGAATTTCACTCAGAAGCTTGTCAACGTAAACGCAGTAAATCCTCATCAACTTCGTACACAGATGACACAGCGCTACATAAAGTGGTCGAGTACATAAATAATAGCTTGGTTTCAGTGTCCACATTAAATTTTTATACTCGATTTGATGTGAGAAATGAGATATCTGTCCGAAGGAAATACGATCACGAATATTTCTTGAACATGAACTAGAGCAGAATAAATATTGCACTAGGCGTCCTAGTTTTAGACCAACTAATATCCAAATAAGGATGGAAAAAACACATCACATTTGCATTGGCCCATCATATTCAGAAAAATGCAAAAAATCTACACGACAATAAAAAAAATTATATTCTCTGAATGAAAAAAGTACAGTTGTACTTCCAAAAATTTTGTACTGGTGTACTGAGAAAGCTTATATCGGTCAAATTTCAATTGGAGAGTAAGAACGCTCTAGTCGAAAACCCTGAAACTTCTACAAATATTGAAATTCATTCCAGGATATTCAAAATTCGAGGGATGACACGCACCAGCTGTTCAGTAACAAGCTCTTCATGTATTGTACAGCAATTGAATACTAAAACACTCCACGTGAAAAGTATAAAGTACTACGGAGATACGAGTCGAGAATTTTATGGGAAACCTTTTCTGCACCCTGACGAAGTAGTAACTTTTCTAAACAGTTTTTATCACAAATATAAAGGGAACTATTTAGAATCTGCTGTGTAATATTTTAAGATTTCAATATTTGTCATTTCCCTTCGCTAACTCTCGAAATGAAGTTAGTAGTAAAAAACCTGCATCCAGCAGTGAGGTAAAAGAAGTATTTACAGTTCAAAAAATTAATGTAACAATTTCTGACGAAATTATACCGTAAAATTTACATTATAGGCAAAAATATACATTGACACATCATTCATCATCGGAAGTGTAATATATTTTTAAATTTCAAACAAAATTATTAACACGTTGACTCCGAAGTGGGTCATATATGGTACACGCGATCATCCAACCTAACCTAATGTAACCAAAGCGTTGTCATGTATAAATACATATTTTCGAGTTTTCGTCAAATTTGTGTTCGCCAATCGAATAAGCTAGTTCTGATTAAAAGAAGATTAATAGATTAACCAAATTTGTGAAACCAAAATCCTTCATTTTTAAATTCACAGTAGAGATATTTGTCGGCATATAATTTTACCTGTGTGGAGAATCGGAGTCAAGGTGTTAAACAATTCATAATATAAGCAGGAAAAAGAATTTGGACACCTAAAATAAAACGATGTCATTTCTGTAAATTTCCAATTTGCTCTTCAATTATGTTAGTTGACGTCTATCGTATGCCCACTTTGAGTAGTTTTCAGTTTGGCGTCTTCAACAAATGTTTTTTAAAATAGAACTTTTTTCTGCCCAAATACTTGTTTCACCTCACTGTAGATAAAGCTTTACACGAGAAATCGTTGCCACGCTCAAAATAACAGAGGCCTTCACTCAAAAATCAATCGCTAAACCTTAAACGCTGTAACTTGCTGTAGACTCTGATCAAACTACGGTAACAAAAACAAGTGTTCAGGGAAGAGAATGAAGATGACTTGAATAGTAATTAACCACGAAGGAAGCTGTTACATTACGTAATATTATGCCAAGGAAAGCTTTCTTTTCGAAGAGCACTTAATTATTCTCTCTAAGACCTAGAATACAACATTAGCTTTCAGGCTTAAAAAAACTTAGAAACACTAATGATTGAGAAATCCCTCACAGAATATTCAAACGAATATACGAATGAAAATAAAATAGTACAGTTAACGAAAAAACATTTGCTAGCACACAGCATACACAAATATTGTAAAATACTAACAAAGCGTAAAAGAGATCAAGAAATTAAGATAAGAACTTAAGCAAAGCATGATTTATAATATGAACACAAGTTTACCAGAATTAGGTAGAATTTCATAACTATTCTTCAGCCATATTTTGCCTCGAAATACGCAAGCTCAAGCAACACTAAACCACCTTAGTAGCATTCAGCTAAGCTGCGGCAGTATTTGAAGATGCGCTTCGACTTTCCCACTTAAGCGTACAATAATTACCATTACTGGGCCTCACCGTAACACATACCAACACAACTTCTCATGTCCGAGAATTCATCTCAATTTTAAAATATAAAATGTGAGAAAAACGGCAACAGGAACGATCCGAGTATCCATTCTGGGGTCGCTCCACAAGTCCCATGCCGTCCGACAACGAAGTTAACACTTCATGCTGACGCAGCACCGTATCCAATTTACTTGCTCTCATGAGGGTGATTTGTCTGCGCTAGTGGCAGACAGCTGCACTAGTGCACTGACGACATGATGAGATGCACTTCGTTTGATGTGATGGTAGCGCTTCCAAGCCTGTGTTTGCAACAGCTAAGCATGAATTCATTCAAGTGAATGGTAAGAAACATCAAGAGAACGCATGTCCGCCTCTCGTTAAATGAATCTCTGTAAAGTTGTCATCCTATTATCATGTTTGTGAACGCACCCAAGTATTCCGAGGGAGAAATTGAATTGAGGAAAAAAAGATTTCGCATGAATTTCGTTTGTTAAAACCTTTTTCCTTCTTACTCCAGTAGGCAGGAACACGGAAGAGAATAAGAAGAAATCTAGTCCTCTTGACTTCATTTTCCAAACTCGTTAATTTAGACACATCTGGCAGGGGAATGTAACCACAAAGCGACCTCGATGAAATCAACAAACGTAAAGTTCGTTTGTAAATATTCGCCTCAAATTGACACTTTATGAGTTTGTCTCAATCTAACATTTATTCCCAAAAGAAAGGCGTACGTGATTCCAAGTAAAATATTTTAGCCAATTGTGACAAATTCAGTTCTTCCTGGATTAAGTAAGCTATTCGCCTCGTATTTGGTATCTCAAGACTCGCACGTCCGTTTCCGACCCCTCTTCTAACAAACAGTTCAGACTTGCTCCAACTTTTTATAGCCAATGCCTCCATGCATTAGTTTGACGCAGAAAAAAAGACAATTTTTAATAGAATACAAAAGATTTTTCTTGAATGGCTTCCGTAGTACATGATGTGTTATAGCTCTACAAAAGCTGCAAAAGTAATTAGACAGCATATAGAAACATGATCTTCATACAATTGTTAAATATATCACAGACAAATATCAACTACGTTACTAGTAGAAGTAAGAACTGAATGGAACCAAGATACATATGCACTCAGAATGCGAGTCAACAAATTAAAACACTATGCTATGAATAATAGCGGAAGGGGATTCATCAGCACAGCAGAATAACAATTTGATGCTCAAATACAAGTCCGGCGAAATCAAACTAATCGCCTAAAAAATTAAACAAAATGACTAGGGAACACACTAATAATATTCCACTAAACCTTTCTATGTCTGGGCATCCAACTGGAGCATCATGAGATTTCGGGATGTCGGCATAGAAATTACATTGTCTTGGGTTCTTTAAATTTAATGATAAATAAACGCACGAGACAGGAATTGGGATCCTTTTCGCTTGATAAGAACATTTCAATAGATTGACATTTTTCAACTTCATTATCATGCAATGATATTTATTAACATATACATGCACGGGACACGAATTGGAATTCCTAAAGGCATCGTAAAATGAAAACATGTTATTTGATCGATAACTCTCAATTCCACAACCTTACAATAAGGTAATGCCAACGAGTCTGAGCCAATCACCAAAGAGAAAATAAAAGATAAGAAAAGAGCATCACAGAAGCAGCTCTACCGTGCAGCTGTTAAGTTTTGTACAGCGCGCACTGGGCAAACAGACCACGAACGCCCGGCGCGGCGCCCTACTGAGGTTGGTGCTCTGTCAACTCCTCCAGTTCGCACACGGGAGGTCGCACCAGATGTACATCCATAAGTAGAGAACCAAGAACAAAACCTGTACGGCTTGGCTACAAAACCCCTACGGCTACAAAACCCCTACTAAACTATAAATACTGACCATTAGAACAGAATACTAATTATCATTCCATCAACAGAAATTATGCTCTTAAAATGTCAAACGAGTTAAACTGCTTTAGAAGTTCATATCTCTATTTAAATATGAGCTGAAAACACTAAGGAGAAGCTGAGATACCTGAGAAAATACTCTCTAACTAAATAGAATTGGAGATTATGCCAAATCCACATAGATCAAATTTTTCGTTTTGTAGACTCAATTCAACACTTTAACCATGTCAATCCCGTTGGGATAATGCGTCCCACGATTTTGTGTGGGAGTTCTGTGGCGCAATTGGCGCCTACCCCACATTTGTGACGTCACAGTACCTACGCTCCGCCAGTTACTTGCGGCCTCGTGTGAACTCTCAGCCAATTAGATCCCGCTTTCATCAGTGGCGCAATGAATTTCATATCACTTGTTCTGCAAGCGAGCCTAATCTTTTCTATTAACCCAACGGGAGTGAAAGGGTTAAATGCTTCGGAGAAATTTACAGAGCTAAAATAGCAAGAGCAGGTGAAGAACAAGGTGACAGACCGTTGCTGGTTCGAGTTCAAAGGAAATAAATTAGAAAGTGGTGAAAAAAACCTTGTTTGGCAGATTCTTCATGAACGCCAAGGGCTGTTTTATTGTGATTAATCAATCAGTTCGACACATGCAACTGAAATCAAATACTTATGGACGAAATCTCACCTTGAAATCCTACCAGTGAGTTGTCAAAAATCTTCATATCAATTAATCTCTTTAACTATCAAGTCCACAAACATGTATTGTGAGCTTTATGTTCTAGAATTACAGAGCGCAGTCAAGATATCACGCAATAAGGTTTTTAGAGTATTACGAAGATAATACGTACACTAAAATAAATAGCACAGGAAACTTGTATGAAGAAACGTACAAATTCAAATTAGTTGAACCTTTCATTTATGGACACCATATTTCAACGGATATCTGATACAACAGACAAATCTACTGGTCTAAAGATCATTGCAACCCATTAGCCAGAATATGCGATACGAAAGAGCAGAATAGTTAGTTACATGTAGAATCTTTGCGTCCACGGATAATTTCTCTCTCTCTCTTTCTCTCATATTAGTCAGCTAGTGAAAAATTCAACTGCAAATGGAATTGAAAATGAACGAGAGCACATCAAGTACGAAAGCATCAACGCAGTGAACAAGTTTGAGTGAAGAAAAAAATAGACTGCAGAGCTGGAAACGGCTTTACGTTTTTCCTCGCAGGTCTTCCATGGTCTACAAAGATGGAAAACAATAGCAAACAATACGCCTAAAAGCTGCATTTTAATCATCACCACTTAAATTACAGTTAAAGCGACGAATATCATGTACTGTACTTGAGAAGTTGTTGGGTTAATTAAACAGGGAATGTTACAGTAGGAGAAGTCCTGCCTAAAATAAAAGCTTTCAAACATAGATACAGAAAAGAAGAATTAGGTACTAATAAAACCGTTAATTATGCTTTTGAGGATCATTTTCAGCAAGGCTTCTATCGGGACATTAAGTAACTAAAATAACTTTGAAACGTCTTTATTATCATCTGGATTATGAAAATGTGGTCACCAAGTTCGAATGGTGCATTAAACTAAATACCACATTTCACTTCTGTTTCGCCAGTAGTGGGACACGTGAATTTTGAATACAACGTCACCATTACAACGAGCTGGGCTATGGGCCATGCATTAAATTGTTACCTCATCAACGAACTCCTGAGGACACGCCCCTGGAGTCTCTCCCATTTCACAGCCACAAGACTACTCAGGTGTCCAACTATCGGGTTGACTCACTGGCCCACTTTTGTTCGCTCCAATGGGAAAACTCTGGATTGCTGCGTCTAGCACCCTTGGTCAGCGTGACCAGCTTGAGACGTGTGCACAATAAACACAGCTAAATGATTGCATCTTGAGAACAAAAGCAAAAGCCCGTAACTAATATATACATTACATCAGCAATAAACACAACGGAACAAGAGCGATACACAAAAAATTATTACGATAAATAACATAACAGGACACAAGGTGAAACTTACCAACACGTGTAAATGCTTTCGTAACACTACTAAAAGGAATTTGATCGAGAAAACTGGAATGAATAATACTCTAAGTTGATCACAAAGTTCAGAGAGCACCTGACTGAAATATCGTAGATCATTATTTGAGGGATCATGCCCATGAAAATTAGAATATATGTTGGATGATCAGTTAATGGTTCCCTATCCTAATGAAACGTGATCTGAAGAGAGCGAAAAGAAGGGACTATTCAGTACGACCTTGAGAAAAGCTGGTATCTATGCTACGGTGTAGACCTACCTACGCAGGATTCGCTTGGGCCTAAAAATAGCAACTTAAGAAGGAAGAGGAAGGAAAGATAAAGAAGAATCAGTGAAAAATGCATGAAAATTGGAAGAAGAAAAGTGGGTACGAAAGACAGAAGTTAGAAGACCTATCTAGAGCTGAGGTAACCCAACTGTGTCGCCTGGAGGACGCCAATTCCCATAGCGTTGGGAAGGCAAGCCTAACCCTATCGCCTATTCTATGCCCCCTAAAGAGATCAACACTATGAGAAAAGGGGGTGAAGATTTAGTTTAAATGTTGCCACATGGGCTCAAGATTATCAAAATTAGCGTAACGTCCACTGACACAGTTTGCCACAGGCCACAGGGCAAGGCAACATCTGTTGAAAGAGACGAACACATGAAGAGAGAAGAAAGTGGAGAAGAAAAAAGAAAGAGAAAAGACGACTAGCGCGAGAGTTTGGTCGTTCGGTACGGCGGCCTATTGAATGAGAGGAGCAGAGGACAAAAAATAAGACATGGCCCAACACCTAAAGCCACAGCAGACTCGTACAGCAAACAGGGCCAATTCAGAAGCGCGTAGCTATAGAGGTGAGCGAAAATTCTACGTTTTATGTACACATTATTATTATTATGATGCTAGCAGATTAGAAGAGATTATGTCTACTTTTAAGTTGTCTCTCGGGACTACTATCTCTCCCTCGAGAGACTCTTTGACTTTAAAGATACAAGTACAATCTCCAACATCACACTGCTGAAGAAGGTCTAAGTTATATATCTTCTCTTAGCAATAAAATGAAGCTCACTGACGTTTCTCAAGAAATACAGTTGGCGCTCACATTCATGCGAGACATTTCGCCGAGTAATGACAATAATACAAAAACAAATTATTTCACTACGGAAGTAAATAAATAATAATTTCTTCATTTAATATCTAGTCAATTCTTTAGACTAATGAACAAGTGACTGACAAATTGCGAATGGCATCGTCTTGGAAAACAAGCGGCGAGGCGCAGAAGCCCCTGCACAGGGAAGAACATTCAGGGGGCGTTGGGAGCGCATGGAGCCCAGCAACGGACGTTCATGAAATGCTGCACTTCTTATAAAAAGAATTAATAATACCCAAATATGAAGACTATGAAAGGAGTATCTCAGAAATACAATATCGGAATGCCTGGATACGCGCTAAGAAATAACTCGAGAATGAAAATAATTACGCAGTCGACTGAAATTTACAGTTGATAAGCAGCATGCGGCAACAATATCTTATGTAGTACTTGGAATGCGGCTGGCACCACTCTTTGATATATGAACATGAGACTTTTCCACGAACTTTCGATATGAATGGTCTGAAGCTGGAGCAGTTTGACGCGAAAAACACAAGTTTTATAGCTCTGCAGTTCACAGTTACCGTTAAATTCACAGTTACCGCAAAGTTCAAAGTTACCATGAAGTTCAGAATTACCGTTACGTTCAAAGTTACCGTGAAGACAAGAGCTACTATCTCCTCCACCGGTCACTGACATCGCAGGCGAATTATTCTCTCCAAAAGTAGCGTTCACAATGGAGTCCAGTGGCAGATTGATTGCAGGTACACTAAGCTCGTCTGAAGAGTGGCATATTGCTAGCAAAGCGACAAAACAAACAGCCAATTTACACTCGTAGGTATGAAGAGCAAAAAAGCTCACAAAGTGGGTCACTCTCGCTGAATTTAATCAAGCATGCGACGAATTTCTGCAGAAAATCTGCAGACCACGAGACTGATACAACAGCAGCCAGCGGGATCATAATTGCATCTACGCTCTTTACACAATAGCAGTAAACGCAACGTTTGTAGCTGCCAAATTTATACACTGAACGCCTGCGCACAGTTTGTTCTTTCGAATAAAAACGATCAATTCCAATTTAGAAAGGACTCAATCTTTCAATGCAAGCATTTGGGTCACATTACTACTTAACATGACGCTATGTTGAGCTGTGACGGCTGAAAAAACTAGAAACTCGAATGCAAACAAGAAACACGTGCAAGATCCACCACAACCAGTTGTCAAATATTAATTCTTTTCATTGGTCTTCAAATAAGCAAATTTGGTACGCGGCGGATCCGTCACGCCATGCAGTTAAAGGTTAATTCAGCAGAGCAGTTCATTGTCATACATTCTTGTTCTTTCGTTCTCGTACGTAATATAATTTCTACTTTAACTACGCAGGACGCAAGCCATAGCTGATAGAATCCAAGTACAAAGCATGAAGTCAATCACAAGAGAGTGACAAGACCTCAGTCATTCCAGCCACATGCTACTGCCGCTGAGGCGAGCCTTGGTTGCGCCGCACCTGTCCCTTCTATGACGTTCCTCTGGCTCTACATACACTGCAGATCAGTCACGTTGCAATACCAAGTACTACAATTTTGTAACGAGACGTCTGAACAAAATGCCATGCGTCCAAGTTTTGTAACCTTCAATAGTGCACGTTATGGGGCATCAGGTGACAACGTAGACTACGACAACCTTGTTAATTTGTAGCTGGAGTTCGGTAGAGTAGCAAGACGATGCAACTAAGTCGGCTAAAATACGTTATTGCAGGGCGCTACAGGGAACAAGTTTCGCTACATTAGATCAAGCGGATTTTGAGAATACTAAATACTGAAGTCATTCTCGCGCTTAACTACAGTATGTTTAGCCACAATAGCAAATTTTCGCAAAAAATGTACCTTCTTTTACGGCGACACGACAGTAAAATTCATTGATGAGAAGCAATCAGTTTTCGCAGTAATTCCAGAAGTGGCACCGATTAATACGAAGAAATGAAGGCTAGAAATGAGTGTTTTACAAAGCTCACTATTTGATTCAGCTCAAAGAAACCATGTTTAATATCAGAAAGTTTTCAGTAACATAAAGTCAAGCTTACGCGAAACAAAAAAGTACAACTTCCGAAAAATATTTTACATAATATTTGTACAAAATAACGATACCAAATGTATAATCACTAACTGTTTTGCTGATGGCCCTTGCTAACAAGTTTGATACACTCTCTATTTTAAACGATTAGATGGTAATGACACGAGAACAAAGAAAACAAGGAAAATCCTGATTAGCTGACACAATCTTGCTACGAAGCCAACAAAATGGTGGCTTTAGTAGAGAGATCTAAGGGAGAGAATATTTTCAAAAGGAAAAGCTCAAAAGATGGTCACTTGAAACGAGGAATGTGAGGAAGAAAGTTGTGAAAAGCTAAAGATTAAATCCATACATCGAAGGGCAGGTTGGTGACCATTTCCGAAAGTTACCCGTATCAAATGACGATAAAATCAAGCAGCTCGTGAGAGTAGCCCATCATAATTGTGGTAAGCATTTAATTAAAAACGCGAAAATTAGAGGTCACATGAGAAACATATGAATATTTCAGTGAAATCTGATACAAAATACCTAGGAAATTTCCAAAAGAAGTGTGGCTTCTTTTCACAATTTATGCTAAAAACTCCTAGCCGACGAGCGAACACCAAAGAAGACCAAAGCCTGCAGCCAGGGACTGGAAAACCAAGGGTCCAACTGTCACTATTTCAAAATAGCGGGGCCGTGAACCACAGAATTGACGAGACGACTGGTATACATCAATGTTTACTCTAAAATTATGGCCTTGTGAGGCTAAGAGTTGGAGGGCGCGGCCAGCAGCGTGGCGACGTGGCTGTGGCTCAGCGTAATGGTGCCCGGCTGTTGCTCCCATGGCTCTCCGTCCACCTGCATCGGCACTGCGGAGTCCAGCACGGTCACCTGTGGGCAGTTGGAAGTTATCGACGCTGTCTGGCAGAGAATGCACAACACCCGTCACTTTCTAACAGAGAATGCACCACTCGACACAACACCCGTCACTTTTTAACAGAGAATGCACCACTCGACAAAACACCCGTCACTTTCTAACAGAGAATGTACCACTCCACACAACACCCGTCACTTTCTAACAGAGAATGCACCACTCGGCACAACATCCGTCACTTTTTGACAGAGAATGCACAACACCAAAATTTTTGCAAAGTTTATGCAATAAACATGTTAATAAGCGCACACGGCTCTCGCAGTTCAGAGTTACCGCGGCGGTCAGAACTACACTTCCGAGTCCAAAAATTTACAACAAATTCTCTCTACAGCAATAATTAGGGCATAAGACTCCTGTTTATTGGAAAGCGTGACGTCTTTCATCCTTTGCCTCTCTTTAAATTAAATCAAGCCCAAGAATCCCAAATTCGACATGGGTAAAACCTTCGAGATGCTTTTTATCGATTATTATTATTGGGGTTAGACATAATGCACCGGCCTCAAGGGCTA
>VOMN01099457.1:0-15699 GCA_014899125.1 Orchestia grillus
TTGATCGTCCTTAATTCACAGGCGATACGTCCTTGATTTTTGATAAGGTAAGAGACGACCAGATTCTTGCTTGTATGTAATTACGGCTTTAATTAATTTCGGACATCGGATCAGAGAAACGAGGCTCATTGTTTTATTGAAACTAGACTCCATTTCAACTCCTACTAAATCATACAACTTGATTGTTTCTACAGATGTGTGATAAGAATACGCATCAATCTATGACTTGAACAATAAATGTTATTTAGCTGTGCAAGAAATTTCTAGCATTTTAATGTATTAATTAAATACAATTTTTCTTTCTATGAAATATGAATAAATTATGAAGTTTTCACAAGAAAAAAGGAAATCGGGATAGAAAGTAAATTTTAGCAATTGAACACTTCATAATTATCGTATATGATGAACACTAATTTCATTGCAGAGAGCATAACTATCACGTGAATCTCGGTCAGCAGCTCGTGTGTATATGCACTTATGCTCAAGGTAACTCTATCCTTCCGTAAGCTTTGAGGTGTCTCAAAGTTACGTGAAAATCCGGAGCGTAACTTATTTGATGATAGCACACATCGAAGGTACGTTCACTTAGCTGGACTTACGCTACCAGCTGATCGTTACCACCAGGTAATTAGTTTTGATTATGCGGTCCCTGGATATAAGTATTTGCACAACTCTTTTTTCGACGCATTCTTGAAATTTCCAGAATGCGTCAAAAATATTTACCAGAATATATAGATCAACAGAACAATATTTATGGACAAACAGAAAATAAAATAGGCAAAAAATAAATGCACGGGGCTAAAGTAGTTAAACGAAACTAAAAACAAGCCTTTAGTTTATAGTGGCGCCTTCCATCTATAAGTTTCTGGATGTAAGGCACATGGAGTGGCGTGTGCTTTTGGAAGTTTCTGGAAGTTTCAAAACAAATTTAATCAAAATACTCAAATTGTACATTGAAGTATTCATGATTTTGACATAATATCAATTTTGGTCAAATAAGTATGTCCTCTGCATTTTTACTAAATTTTCAGGCTGTCAATAAATTTTGTTTCATTCTCTTAAAATATCTCGGCATACATCTATCCTAACTATTTAAGCTCTTTTCTCCAAACCAGAGCTAGAAATCTTCAAAATACATCGAAAATGGAGTTGTGGAAATACTTATGTCCAGGTATTGAAAGTGTCGGGCATGTAGAGCTGAGCGTCTTCAATGTACCACGGACTTAACAATTTAAAATGTGATTTCCACCTAATTCAGATATTGCAGTCAATGAGGGAATGGTCTTTATGCAGCTTTTAAAGAAAATAAATGCAGCTTCTGAATCAATACAGCTTTTAATGTTACTAACTGCTATGCCAGAGTCGTTGATCCTTGTAGAGCAACTTAGTCTGCTGAAGCTATGAAGTGGGTACTGAACACAAACGGCTTCTGCAGAAAATCTGGAGCCTAGGAGTAGATACCCTATGGTTAGAGTGCTACTTATCAAACAAATCACATACTGTTTTCTTAGAAAACACAATGTTATACTTTTTAAGTATTGATTTCAGGGTCTCGTAATGAAGGTTCTATCCCCAGCCCACATCTGTTTTCTATCTCTATAAATGATTTTTCATCAATACCCCCGAACACGAGAGTCTCGATGCGTGAATACGACGTTCAAATCGCAATAACAATACTCAACTCAAGCTGCAAGAAATAAAGCAATCGCCCAAGATCTTTTGAGTAATTTAAAATCATGGTATGACCAAAATGGCCTCAAACTGAATGCAAGCAAAACACAATGCATTATTTTCGGCTCGAATGATATAAGAAAGAAACTACCTGAACTTACTTTAACATAATTTCTAGACTCTGGGCTGCAAAAGCGTGGTCGAGAGTTACGTATTTAAACAATTATTCCTCTTTAACTCTGGGAAACGAGTTAACCAAACCGTAACATAGAGTAGTAAATCTAAGCGTATGGTTCTATCAGAGCATGACTTTCAAATCCCACGTGGAAAAAACATGCAATCAAATAAATGGAACCTTAATATTTTTTAATCGCGTAAAGAATATCCTAGACGGGAAAGCCATACTACGAACAATTATAAATCCACTGTTATCACTCTTTGACTACTGTAGTTTGGTATGGACAGACACACCTAAATGTCTTCTAAAAAAGCTATAAAAATACACGAACTTTGCTGCCAGTGATGTTTGTAAGGTAATTTCAAGAAATGTGATCACGCAGCTCCTCTACTAGAGAAACTGAGCTGGACCCCCGTACGGCAAAGGTTTCTCATTCGAAAAGCTCGATACATTTTCTCATCCTTTATACCTGCTTCAAAGCAGAGCAAAAATTGTGAGCTTTTCCCACCGAAAACTGCTGACAGAATGAAGAACAGGAAAGATGACTTATTAGTGAGCTACCGCTTTTCCTATATGGAATAAAAAGCGATGTAAATCTCGAGAGCCTTGCTGTAGAATATGAATATGTAAAAACTTCCCAGTCGCTGAAAGATGTCAAGGAAAATGGGCCTTGTTATTTCGCGTCTTAAAATTAACGCACATATGTATACATATCTATATTTATTTTCTAACACTTTAAAATTAATACTTGTATAAGCTAACATTTCCACTCCGTGCGTAGTAGTCCATTATAAATAGCATTAAGTAATCATATATCACGCGGCACTCTTATGCATACAAATCCAATAATTTTTCTGACGTATTTCGCAATTCATGCCTCTATTATAGGAGGACAATGATTTGCTTTTTGCATAGTTTTACTGTGAAAAAAGAGCAAGGATGGCTTCTTTTAAATTTATCATTGTTTATTAAGGAAACAGTCACAACGATAAAAGTTATGCTAAATACTAAAAGTGAACGTTTCGACCTATCAGCCATTTTCAACACCTGAAATAGAAATTTAAAAGTACATAAGCATTGGAATGTAACATTCAATTTACAATTATTGAGAGACTAAGCTACGTGCATGGAAAATGCGGGCTGAGTATCGTTTAAAACAGGTTTTTCTCGTGAAATGAACAAGTATTCTAAAATGCGGAGCTCTACAGAACCCGATGTCGAGGCAATTACTGCAAAATTGCCCAAGCGCACCGGTAGATTCCATCTTTCTGCATGAATGCGATTAGAGGAATGAGAGGGAGTTCTGAGTGGTAGATTAGTAAGGAGACTTACTTCTGCCAGCAGGTTCCGCCGCTCGAATACCTAGGGCTCCGCTGGTAGAGTCTACGTATTCAGACGCACAATGGGCTCAACAGTGTTTGTAATTGATAGGCGAGACCATACTTTTTGAAAGTTTGCCTTTGCAAGTAAATATTGATTCTATATCGTGTATTTATTACCAGAACAATTTTAAAGTTTACATGAGTGAAATACTTTGACCTTAACGTGACCAGGTCTTTTTCAGTTTTTCAGACTGAGGACCAAACACGGTAAGCCTAAATTGAAATCTTCCGTCGGGACTGAAGTCGAGCCAAAATCAGGAAAATATTTAGAATTTGGAAAATTTTAGATCAAGTTTTCAGAGAGTTTAAGTGGAAATCTATTCTCAGTAGAAAAAGCTTTTAAGAACTCGAGTTCATCATGTAACGAGGCGAGATTAGAGTAAACAGCGTAAGCACGAGCTAATAATGAATTTTATGCTATTGACCTTAAAACGAAAAGGGCAAAAACTAAAAAACTCTAACCAAAACCAGTAAATGTGGGTTTTCGATAAGCAGAACTATATAATTTATTATTCTGGTGAGAAATTTTTGAATCTAAGAAAAATAGACACGTTTTCCTCCAGTTCCATTGTAGATTTTATCTTAGAAAGTTGCAAATTCATTTATTTAAGGAATAAATACAATGGGATTTGACATGAAATTCTAAAAATATGTCATCAATATACCGTCCATAAAACACTGGCTTCAATTCAAAAGGGCACTTGTCAAACCACATTTTCTCGTAGAAACACATTAGATCATTTGCAAATGTAGACCCAAGAAGTAGTCCCATTCTAAGCCCGTCCAACTGCTGATAAAAAGTATTATCGAATATCAAAAACAAATTCAACATTAGGTACTGCAATAACATCCTAAAAAGCAACCTGTTCAATCTTATAACTGAATTTCTGTTTTCAAACAAATAATTAAAAAAAATTGCTATCGATTCGTCGAGAGGTGTATTTGTAAAGAAGCTTTCTACATCTGAAAATGCCGTAAAAAGAGTATTTGTGTCATTAATAGCTGTAACAATTTCGCTAAAATCCTTTGAGTTTTCGACACTATAACTACTACAGGTGGAAGGAGCCAAAATTGGCACACGAAGATACTTCGTAAGAAATAACTGGAGGANCGAATTTGGACGTAAATAAATATTTTCTTTAAAATTAGGCTCATGGATTTCCGCAAACCTTAGAAGATACCAGGTCCTGAGCCAGACACAAATAAAGATTTATGCAACTAATCACCGATAGTTGATGAATTTTTAAATTTACGAAGCAAATTATACATTTTGTCGTCAATATGGATAGTGAATTTCGAAATAAGTTTTGTAATTTGTTTCAATTTAGACCGATCAGCTACGGTGGAGTTCATACTGAGTAAATGCATATTTTTTTCCGCCTGTGGTTACGACTCCTTTGCCTTTATTGGACCGAAAAATAATAATTCTTTTTCCTAATGATAATGTTCTCAAAATATTAATATCTGATTTACTGAATATGGGTGAAAATATCATATCTGATTTGAAATGGTAAAAAACCTGTTAGCATACGCTTTCAGATCGTTACGCACCTTGGAAAACTGTTCAAATTTCGTAGATTTAAAATTATTAGCAAGGTTTTCCAGAGTAAAGGATATATTTAGTGAAGTCTAATTTGTACACGGGAAGGCAAAACTCCTCTGTTATGCATCTATTATTTATACACGACTCAGAGTAGAGTTAGAGTACGAGTAAACATAAGCCCGCAGTCGAGCAATTCGTTAATTTACTTCGTTTCATACGTACGATAACCTTCATAACTACTAGTATCTTCTAGATTAAGTGAAACTGATTATTAATGAGTAATGTTTCCGCTTACATTTCAATATAAGTAAATATTTCGTAATTACGTAATTGTATTTCGCAGGTAAACCTTCGATGCTCTGTGACTGTGTTTAGTTCAAGTACGCCCCAATCTTAAATATTTGTAACGCCTCCCATCCTTGGTTTTTTCATGCGAGTGTGCGAGAATTATGAATATTCTGAAGTAATGCAAATCGTTCAACTAATTACCACAATAATTAAACTTAACAGCCACGCTCTTATCTAGTCAATTATGCATGAGCTACTCTAGCTTAATTTAGTTTTATGAATTTACTCTTGTATATAAAATATATATATTTTTGAACACGTTTCAGCTGCATACCCAATGCCTATCACGTGACTGTGATTTCACCTAAATTTCTCGCTCACTTAATACTTATTACTTATAACCGAAATAGCTATGAAAATTGTTTTCAGTGTCATTCCCTCTGAGATATTTGCGTTATGCTAATAAACACAACATTATACCAACTCTCGAACCACGGCATCAAAAATGATGTTTTATTTTCGTGTGTGCACTTCTTACTCTGACTGGCTCAAACACTATAAGTGTGAAGCTCTTGTGGCAATGTTAGTTAACGAATGTCGTGCAAGGTCCGGTACATGTAAAACCATAAAAACATTTTAAACTACACTTTTATTTTGAATTATCGATGCCTCATTGCGTTTAAATTGACCGATGTATAGATTTTTTACGTTCACAGACAAAACCATGCACGTTCTTTTCTGTCATCTACTGTAATAGTATCAGTACCATACTGTAGCAACGTTTCGAGAGATTAAGAGATGTAAAACTATTGCTATTTTAATGTACCATAACTCTACTTTAAGACAACACAGTTTCATTTTATATAGGTATTTAGTCACACGTTCAACTTTATGTTCTCGGTTTACAGTGTTTACAAGTCCGTTGAAGTTTCATTGTACCACCACTCAAATTCAAATTGTCGATCATGCATTTTTTATAATTCTCAATAGGTTAAACTATTTTCACACTTCACAACCTATCTGTCAACTGCAATTCAATGAATTTGATCAGGAATACATAAAGAATCATACGATGGCTTTGGATAATAATTAATCCGGCGTACGAATCACCTCGTCGCTCTCAACGATAAGTTAGTGAATTGAGAATCGCAACTGCAAGCCTCAACGGGACGTCCACAAGTATTTTTGAGATTGTAGTCTTAACGATTGAAAACCGATGTGAACCATACCTTATATATAACTGATATAGGAATACATTATTTTTCTTTCTTTTCAATTCTTTTCTGTAACCTTATGCGGCAGCTAGATGTATTCAATTTGTAGTATATTGCAATGTGGTTGTCGAATCTCCACAGCTTGAATGGCAATTCCACTCAGTTACTGAAACTGTACAATATACAGTTGCTTCGAGTGACATCCAGCGCAGCGAATAAGTTCGGTCACAGTTCTAACATTGAGCATCGTTCTTGAAACATTGAAGGGCTCAATCAAATTATTACATCAATTAGAACTCAAAGAAATTTACTTGACTGCATCTGAGAGAGCACCACTTTTTCAAGCTCAGCAGTTGCAAGCCCCGTGACTACGCTGGCTGAAAATTTACCCCAATTCGTTTCGCACAAGTTTACCATAGTCTCAAACTTATATGAAAGCACTTTATGTGTCGGTTTTAATTTTATGCTCCTGTTTGCATTCTGGGATCTCTCCAACGCGGGAATTGACGTGCGGACTCCTGGGTAAAAGTCCGAATGTTCAAGCGCCGCTATGTTTAATGAAAGATACTGACCGAGTCCCCAGTCAAGCGTCTCTATGTTTAATGAATGATACTGGCCGAGTACCGTCAGTACTTCGTTGCTCCTCATGAAAGTGTCTTTGAATTCACCTAGAAAAGACAGAAACTTAGAAACGTTATAACTTTGATATTTTCCACTGAACGAGTCTTCCCATAGATGACTACCGGCTAAAATTGGAGAAACGACAGGTATCCTGTCATTTTTCAATTTAGTTTATAATTGTTGACTTCACCTGTCTACCGATTTTACTTTGACACGGTGCAAAATAATGATAGAAATACCATCTCCTCAACGCCATGCTAGTCACAATATTGCATCTAAAGCCTCACGTTATCTGCAACAATAAACGTTAACCCTTCTGCCCCATGCTCAAATTTCTTGTGATGAATGAAAGTGAGCCGGACATAAATACGTATCCTCGTTTTGGAAGCCGGTAGCAGGGATTCGTTTGTTTTCATAGAGTTGTGTCATTCTAAGAAAAGACTCCTCAGATTTAGATACAGGTGACTCACATCAGAAAAGGTTAGAGCTAAACATTTCCATTAATGCGCTAGTACATCGTGCAACTACTGACTTTATTACTTTCATTGTATTGAATCAATTTATTCTTTGGATTTTGACAGGCTTTACAAATATTCATACGTTGAATTCAGGGTTCCCATCAATCCTCACGTCAGCTGTTACAGTATTAGGTAATTCACTTTATGTTTTCGTTGCCCTCTGTTTTCACGTGTTGAATCTTTTTATTGCACATCACTTTAATTCGTAATTGTTTATGCAGTGAGCCTATTCTTTTCAGTTACGTTTGGCACCAAAGCGCTCTGTGAATGTTTATTTTATGCTCAGACTCTACCAAATGGATGTGTATTCATGGTCTGCATTGTATACTTTTACTTAGCATGTCTGTCGTCTATCACGTTTCGTAACGCTACACTCTGCGTGCGTTTATGGTGATCACGACTGTTTTCGTAAATTTCGAGCGTGCGTCAGTGTTCTTTGCATGACAGTAATTGCAGGGAGTAAAATCCATTTTGTGTGCGTTGACTTTCTGATGCCGTCTACACAATGCTACTGGCAGCTCCACCGTCGTCCTATAAGTTTGGCGTTTTATATTCCGAAGTATTTTAAGTTTTACAATTGACTGAGTGATCGATGGATAAGTTCACTGATCTTGGAAATTTGTCAACTTTACGCGATGTGAAAAATTTAAATGCAATCTTTGTGTATCATTTTCCTCTGGAATGTCTGAAGTATTTGAAAAAAATCTAGAATGACTTTTCTGCAACTCCACAAGTCTAGACCGAAAAAGTCATTTGACACGGCCAGTTGTAAACGCGACGTGTCGCAGGCCGACGCCGAATCTATTGGAAACCTATAAGGTGACAGCAGCTGCTACTCCACGTGACATTTTGCTGCTCATTTTATGTTTAGGCTTCTCTTCTTTTCAATTTTTTCCATCTTTTCCAGCAGCTCACGAATGAATGACGTTGGCAAATTTTTAGAAAAACAGTGTCCGAACTGCTCTCATCATCATCTGTTTAAGCCACCCAAGTGAAGAGGTAATACAGAGAAATTCTGTTCGAAAAGCTCTCTCTGGCCGGCTACGAATTTCGTTACGTCAGAAATTGTAAACAAATGCCAAGGAAAATTAATTGAAACAAATAACTAATTAAATTATTCTACAGCAGCATTATTTGAACTTACGCTGAAGAATTGATAAATTCTTCTCGTAAGTCAACGAATGTATGCGCCTTATAAACTCAAAATCAAAGGAATAAATAATTCTTCAGTTAGACATGGCTTTTGGATGAATCATTGTGAAAGAATATGTATATTCTAAGTCAACAAACAAGTTACACAAAAAATACGACGAACAATCTCTTTTTAATGCGTTGCTCATTTCTTGCCATAATTTGTATTTTGCCCCAATTCCATTGATATTTTCCAACGCCAAAATTTCGAAATTTCTCACAACTATTCATTAGCTTGTATTTTCAGTTGAATTTCAATGTTCACCTGGATGGCCCACTTTTCAGAAGAGAACTTTTTTGAAAATTAAACATGAAATTTGTTGATAATTTCAGAAGGAAAGAGGCAATAACGAGTCTCCATCGATATGCCGATGCTCAGGCCATTTATTGATACGAAGCTGAATACTTCGCGGTGCTGTCCAGATCTGATGACGCAGCCACCCGAAGCATTGTTGCGGACGCGATCGTCTGTCCTAATATTGGCAACCCGAAGGTGAGAATTATTGCGCCCTTTCTGCCGCTGTGAAGATCATTCCGTCTCACTTTTGAGCCTGCCAGGCTTGTAGATTTTATAATTTGTGATCTTGAAAAAGTTCATTAAAATGGCCTGAACGTTGAATATGTTCCTTTTCATATTTTGTTCAATAGATTGTCAAAAATGTAGTCCACCATTTTTAACATGAGAAACCACGTGTCTCAAAGAAAAAATTTAAAAACAATCAGCAGTTTTGATGAAAATTTTTTGTTTTGTCAAAGAGCTAACAAAGCGACACCATGGGTTGAAAATAATTGATCTAATTTATGTTCCAATGGGCCCAATACTTATCGCAAACGTCACATCAGAGTCAATTTTTTAGTTTTCCAACGAAACTGGGCTCACCTTTCCCACTCCTGCGATAAGCCGTCTCAGACCAATATTATTTGTCAGTTTTTGGAATGAAATAGGACTCGCAGAAGCTGCTCGAAAAGTCTTCATAATGAAAGCTTATCCTTGAGGATGAAAGCCCAAATGACGGAGTGGCGGAACTGAGACTGCCATGTGAGGAGCTTTTGAAATCTCAAATGCCGTCAAAAGTGGATGGCCTTCTTCTCCCCTCTCTGTCTTCGAAGCTCTCATTATACTTCCGAATTGTCTGGAACTATCATCGTACTGTCCTATCAGTTACGGAGCGTCCTCTCTGTGCTCTGTAGAAGTTAGCAGCTATGGAAAGCCGTTGTGATGGCCACAAAGCGCTTATGAGCCTCAGCTATCTTCCTCGAACTCGTGCGAGAAAAGTAAACTCAAGTTCTATTGTTCAATACTTGAAATTATGTATTTATTCGCTTTCATAATTTTTTCTGCAAGAAAGATGTCAAAATGGTTAAAGAATACACATCAGCCGTGAACTATGCGGGCGCTTGACAAAAATGCATTAAAAATCCCCTGATAAGTTCAAATTTCAAATGAGAATTCCTGAAGCAACCATTATATTCTAAGCCACCAGAAAATTATAGGTAATTATTGATGACCACATAAGAAAGTTAGAATGAATAGTTAGTCTTACCGAGACAAGGTTTATGTATTTCTTGAACATCCTTGAGCAATTGTTCAACATGAACAGCATGATGTGAAATAAAAGAACACAGAGTGAAACTACTTTTTCAAAATTATCCTAACAAAGTGAAATAGTATTTCTCTTACGCTACTCTGCGATCTGAACAGCATTTTGACTACATTCCCTACCCCATTCTTCAAGGAACAGGGATTTAGTGCAAGGACGTTCACCTCTTAAAAACTATATGACTGACATTAGACACGAACTATGAAAAACTCATATTCAATGACTGGCACCTCTAATTTCTTGGCATGAATGCACCGACCCTGTGCTCCCCTCGCTAGATTATTTGCATTTTCACATTCACACCCTCTAGGTCAATATACAGTAGCGATCTCACGTAAGTTAATATAATGCTATACGTTTAGCGGAAAGAATAATTTTTGCATTCGATAACGACACTTCCATGATAGAAACAGCTTAATATTGTGCATGTCGGAGCAGCGAGAAGCGAGGGAGAGCTTTTGAGTGAGCGAGACTAGTGAAGAGAACGTGGGGCTTGAAGGGTGACGCGTGGAAATAGAGGAGGAGCTGCAACGTTTTTTAGTAAATAGCTATTTTATTTGTAGCTATTCAAGTGAGGAAACGATTTGACTCAAATTATATTTTTATACGTTGTATAGAAATTTATTTAATAACGTTACGCTACAAACATTCAAAATCACTTAGATTTGATCGAAAATGGTAAAGGACACCGGCATTCTTTCCGGTCTGACTACTGTATAGGGAGTTTCTCAAATGTCATTGGAGTACAGTAAATATAAAAATAATTCTCTTGGAGAAACAACGATGAGTAACTCTTCTGCAATACCTATAAAAAACAAGTCGTATACTGGAGAATATTGTTCATCAAATAATTACGACAAGCTTTCGATTTCAAGCTCTGCAGTTTTCTACGTATTCAGTCGTAATTATATGGTTTTCTTGTCTCAAGTAAAGTAATATTCGCAACTCCCCTTTCAAAAAATCTAGACTGCGTCAGCGCGAAACTTTGTTCCATGGAAGTCACGAGGTCGTGCCCCTGTTCATGTCAGCTATAAGAGCTACTGAGGGCACGTTGTTCGCTTACTTCACCACCACGTGGCGTTAGCAACAACGCTGGACCTCCAACAGCGAGCTAGTTCATCATCTCTCAAAACTATCAAAGGCTTGATCACTGTGCCGAATTTCCCGAGTTAATTAAATTGTAAAGAAAGGAAAACACCATGTATCCCGTATTGAATAATGAAAATGATAATAAAAAACACTGAAATTTTTCATTTGCTAAGTATCAAGACAAGTTTGTAGTTTTTCGTCTCAAGGTTCATAATTCTTGTATTCATTGTCAGCTAATGATGAGTCGAAAAGTGTGCCTATCGAACTGTGTAGTATTCCATAAATTTGAACAGTGAGCGATACTTTCTTAAATACCTGTTCAGTTTTATAAATCACATACTGTAGCTTTATGGCAGCTTTATCATTATGTTCACGCCTCCTAAGCACAGCAATTGAATGGAGAATTAAAAAAAATTCCTAGTGAATGGATCATTATCAAGAAGTGTACTCTATTCTGCTATGGTGTTTTCTGATAGCTATAAGCTTACAGAGATACGAAGAATTAAGCCAGTATTATTGACATAAATAACTGTCCCACCACACTGTAAGCTGCTACTGGCGTCACTACAATTGTGTACTAGCGCATACATTGAATGTACATATCTTGACGTGAAAACTTCACGCGTGATGCTCTGCTTGTTTCGGCTTGTTCACAATTTATCTCGATAACAATGTCCGGGAATAGTAACCTTGCCACCAGACGGGTAAACTACGCTGGGACGCTTATGGTGCTTGGTGGTCGAACGACTGACCTCTGTCAAACACATCGGACCAACTGTCTAACACTCGTGCTTCACCAGCAGGTTCTAACTTCTTCTTCTAACTTCTGTCTTCCAACTGATCGCCGAATATCGAGTCTCACAATCAGTGAATGAATTTTCTCACAAAACCTTCTTCATTTCACGTAGAGGTAAACATGACCCGTCAAAAGTGACAAGTTTCTTGTACCTATTCTAGAAATCAACGGTATGCGCCCCAATGAAACCTGTTAAGGGTCACAAATATTCCTTACCGTTTTCTTTTAAATCAACTATTCATAAGCAAACTATGATAATCAAAATACAATCAAATCGTATTATATCAAATAAAGCGTTTCCTTTCTTTTAGATGACATTCATTTATATTAAGGTATCCAGCATCCTATCAAAGAGACTGCTGCATTTCAGAGCGGCTGGATCATACGAACGTCAATGTTATCCTGTATAGTTCCCGCAGTCAAACTATACTACAAATATGGATCATTGAAACCAGAATCAGTTTTTTGTTGACAAATTTTCTGTTAGGATTTTCAATTTTTCTTATGAGATTTTTAAAATATTGCTGCAACAGGTGAAGTACGTATAGAGTTCAATATTCGACGCTTCGAATGTCACATCATTCATTTTCAAGGACAAAGTTGCTCTAAGTTGCCACAAAAACGTTGATGTATAAAACATTGTGAACGTGGAATATTAAACTTCAGCATGCCTCCACTTATTATGGCTTTATAAAAAAACTGTCTTGTTCAGGAAATTGAAAACACTATTAGAAAAATTCTGAACAAGAAACTCTCCTTGAGTCTTCAATAACCAATGTACTCGGATGAAAGAGAATTTGTTTCCCTCCTCCACGAGCCGAAGTTGTAATATATGCGTAAAATGAAATGACCCTTACAGTAATATTCTCATTTGAAATACTGATAAAGAGGGCAGAGAGACCAACCAACCAAGCAACCGACAGATTGTGTGCTATTTTATAGTAGGATTAGAGCATGTGGAAGGCACGTACATGACTGCATGTGTAACTTGGAAGATGTTTTATTACGAATATCGTCTGAAGCCTTTTTTGTGTAATAGATCTTGAGCATTAGTTCCTAAAATAAAAGGAGTTACTGTAGACCCGATTTTCCAAAGAAGCCTGAAGAAAAAAGACCAAAGTTCACTTTGCCGGTGACCGGCTCCGTGATGCCAAGAATAACAGGGCCTTTAAATTGGATGTTATGAAGAAGACTGCAGCGCCCAGAGACCGCTGCGATAGGGCACGCTCGGTGGAGCAAGTCAACTCGCCGGAAGACCACGACATAATGGCTAAAATTCTACGGTAAAACTTCCTAGTATTTTGCTATTGGTATAAATTGTCACTGCTTTAATCGCAAATTCAATAGGATGTAACAACTGAATTATTTTGGCGTTAAGGCTGTAGTTGATTTTCTACGAGAACTGGCTGATGCGTTACGTACTTGTACATGCAAGAAGGCTGCATTTAACTTGTTGCGAAAAACTAGCTGTATCCTAATGAAACGGGATCACAAGGTCCTTTTGGTAGGTTTAAGGTTAAGAAAATTCCAATGAAATTAATCATTTTTATAGAGAACTTTAGTTACCAGTCCGTCATTTTCTCATAAAAATTAAGTTCCTCAATTAAGTTCCTGGGGATAATAATCAGTTCATGCATGCAAGAACAGTGCTGCAAAAAATGAGACGAAGAAGCTTTGTTCTAATAGTTATCAATTTAATAACATGGGAGCTGTATTTAATATGTTTGTTTACAAAATTCATTCCTCATTTCAAATCATGAATTGAGTGTTCAAGTTTTGAGCAAAAAAATTTATTTGAAAATGGTTCCCCGCTGCAACTCTGATTTCTGTGTTATTACGCTAGGGCTTGTATATATGTACAGCAGTCCCACTGGATGTACATCACTGGACCGGTGCGGCGGTCACTCTCACTGCATAAATGAACTTTGGCCTGTGCAGCAGTCGCTCATGAAGTCCACTTATATACACACATTTTTAACACGAGTGTAGCAGTTACTCTCTTTGTTTTTTCTTCACCCCTACTTAGAACTCTCCTTCGGCAGGATTTTTACAGAAAATACACAGCTTTGAAATTACTTTGTTTGCTCTAGACGTATGAGTACACTCGAGAATTCTCCGTTGGCACCGAGAGAGATCAAGGAAAGACAAGAACGCTCTTGTCAATTTTTTTGTTTTAAATCTAACATTTGGCGAGCTCGCTATTATAAAGTTCAAAAATTCGAGTTAGGTAAACAGCAGTTAATTCGTCATAGCCGTGTAAGTGCTGAAGGTTCTTGGACTACATTTGCAAAAATAAATTTTGTTGATCTCATTGCCTCTGTTTTCATTAGTTTTAGAGAACCTGGTGATGGTCTTGTGGGACACTCGTTGGGTTCTTCGTTTAGAATTGCCACCAAGACATAAGGGGGAATTTGAAGCAAGATATGTAGATGCTGGTTACGAAAATCGACTGTATACTTTCCTTATTCTATGTGCATATCAGCGCATGTATAACAAATGTACCCATGTTACACTACGTTAACTGACCTCTAGCTAGCAGTCTATCGAACAATCGTGTACTTGCTGTTTGCCCACGGAAACAGCGTGGCCAGCAACATGCCATGAACACCAAACATCCTTTGTGACCACGTACACAGAGCAGCGAGCGACATAGTGTGTCCACCAAACACCCTTCGTAACCATTACACTGTGAGTCCAGCAACATACCGGGTACACCAAATACACTTTAGTGAACACATACACAGTGTGGCCAGCCACATGCACCGTACACCAATGAACACGTACACAGTGGAGCTAACAACATCCCATGTTCACCATCGCATATATTGACCAGTTACACTCACACATGATGTCATCCACATTTCTATCGGCAGACCCTCATTCCTTCGATAAGAAATAGCGAAGACTCGTCGGTCCTCTTTAATTTAGGAAGATCCGTCTGCAGAAGGGGCCGGGGGCAGAGCGGGAGCGGAAATTGCATGATATTGGAACTATTGTAACTTGAAGCAGCATGGATATATTGGCTTTGTGTTTAGTGACGTCGGAGCTCGTAGAGCGCATTGATCAGCTCGATATTGGCAATTACAAATAAATGGTAGCTAAATGAGAAATGTTGTGCTGTGAAGAAGTACCTTGATGGTTTGAGGTATATTTATGTATATAGCGAATGGTAGTAAGGCGTGATGACAACTACGTAACCTTTCGCCAGTGGTTAGCTGCTCCCTCCGTTGGTGATAAAGTTCTGGATACTTTTATTGATCAGTTGTTCGCCACAAGAATTGTGAATAGCATGTCCGACGTAATTGCCCTCCATCAACTGTTCGCCACCAATGTAGTCCTTCAGTTGGTTGATTGCCATGTTAGCCATTAGTAATTTGCCAGGGCTTTTATCCATGAGTTGGTCAACACAGATGTAGTTTATTATCCCAGAAATGCACAAGTTACTTTTTTCGTTTATCGCACTATTCTAAGGTACAAATGTCACTGTTCGATAAAGCAAATATACAGAACATGAGGGCTTCTTCGCATTTCCTTTGTCATACAATCGATTAACCACATATCTGTTTCGACAGAGGTGGGCAGCGCTACTTTGAAATGTAGCGGCCGC
>VOMN01099460.1:0-19032 GCA_014899125.1 Orchestia grillus
TTTTTAACTCTATTAGTTTTTGAGTTACAGCCATTCAATGTTGAATATCGTTTTTTTTTGGGACACACTGTAGAGGAACGAAATAGTTCCTATTTTTCTACTAAGAGGAAAAGTATCACCTGGACCATCCTCCCTTCTCCTCGGGCACAGGAAACTTTTTCCGTCCTTCCTGATACGGACTCTGATCTGAAGTGCAGCGCGGCTCGCCGTCTTATATAGCCTGCGGGTCCAGCCGGGCAGTGTGGCCTCCGCCAGAGCCGAAATTTATGGGACAGAAATTCTTGAGAATTAAAAAATTCTTGATTGCAACACTTGCTCGTCCGGACTCGACTGGACACGTGCATTGTAACGGTAATTTTTGGTTGAGTTTCGTGGAGTTTGAAAATTTAGACTCGAATATCTGAGGATTTATATATTGTAAAATAAAGGCCACTGTACTTCTGCATGATGCGTATTTGTTACAAGATAATTCAAAAACTCAAATCGTAAAAAGTTTGAAATTGCCTTATTACTTTGTTTTTGTTTCTCTGAAAAAGATGAGCATTAAAGTTGAGAAACTCATTCTTTATCAAAGTTTATACAAGGTGTCGATAGTCAGTCTGCTCGTACTTTGGAGGCGTAAGAATGTTTTTATCAAGACTAATTGATGGACTTTAAAATATAATAGTTGAAATTTAGAAACGTAAATTACCAATTACTGCCCCGTATTATTAAACTAAAGCGCAAATGGAAAAGTTGGCTCTGAGCGTTTTTGACCCTTCCGGCCCACATTTCGAGCGGCAGGTGAAAAATACTTCATCTAAACGAAAAATTTAATCAGAATATTAAGAGATTTATAAATTTTATTTGATCAACGTACACAAATACACTTGAATGTTTTAAATGTTCTCTTATCGACACATAATTGAGAACGCTGATAAAATCCGTTTTTTGAAACTCAAACGAACTATAGCGTCAGGAAAACATTACAAATTGTACCATCTTTAATTTCAGGCTTCGTATAGAATTGCCTCAAACTGCTCTTCTGTTGCAAATAGATGGTCGATCCGAATTACTTTTGACAGGCATAAAGTTTTGAGGGTAGCATAAAAGATTACGTGTGTTGCACCTTTTGAGCTGCGTTCAAATCTAGATTACAGCTCATGAAATGTAATGAATATTTTCGCAAATTTACACTGCACAGTCATGATCAAGTGGGTTTTAACATTTAAATTCATGAAATTCAATTTATTCAGAAAACATTTTTGTGCCCTGAAGTGAAACGTGATACATCTGTTAAAAGTAAGAGTGTTTTTTCTACATAAGGTAATACCACAGTTAAGATTACTTTAGTACCTCGTTAGTTTTTATATTATGATATTATTTCAATTTTAACGAAACCTTCCGTACTTCAAAAATTTTGCCACGTTCGATCCCGTTTCTCATTGTGCTTACTTTCTTACATAGTGACAGAGACATCCTTGTTTCCAAATAGATGCTCAAATGTAATTTTCCATTCCTATGAGGTGAATTTTTTGAAATCCTTTTCACTTTATGACTGTTTCAATGGCCGCATGTTTCCTGAACGTATGAATTTAAATTTCGTATTTTCGTTGCTCCTAAAATGACGTGAAAATTAATAATAAAAATAGTATTCCTCACCGCATTAACATCCCTCGTATATTAGTATCAAATTAGAAAAGTTTCATAATAACCTATTGAACTACCAGCTAAAATGCAGCAATGGTTACGAGTTCGTATACGAAATGCACCGACAATGCAACATGTTCAGGTACAATATTCACTTATTAGAGTAGAATGCTAACATCAATCCTCTAAAAGACAATAAGAAAATACTCAAGCAAACGAAAGGAAGGTTTTGCTCACACGTTAGGCATCTTGACTGTAATTAGTATAATCCATCCTTCGAAAATTGTTCAGTGGACATAACTAAAGCTGGAAATCCCTTTGCACGTAGGTATTTGTAATATCGGATTCCCATGCACGGAAAATATTAGAACTATAATTTGAAATGTTCAGTACATAATTTAGGGTTACGTACTGTTTTAAATTATTACGGATAGAAAAGCGTTCAATGACTTTACATGAAAACTATCAAATAATAGCATGGAATATAAAACTTCCAAACCTGCCAAAGATACACACGATTACGTACAAACTTGTTCTTCATTTCTAGATAATCTAGTTCTTCCTTCTTACTTTTGAAAAGAGATAAAATATAAATTAACTTGGCAATCGTAGCAGATCTCTGCGAGGCAAACGCTGAACATCAACTAAATCTCACGAATGACTGCTAGACTGGAATTCGACGCCAAGTTTTCACGGAGTTCGTAAAAAGTTTGGAGAAGAAACTATGAAAAACTTAACGCTCTAACACTTAAAAACTTCAGAATAGCGAATTCAGAACAAACTGATGAATGCAACTCGCACTTATAATAGAAGGTAAGACAGGATGTCGCTCCACACTCAGGGTCAGCTGAAACTCGTCGCCACGCCGAGGCCGACAGGCTCAGACCTGCCCTGTACGAGCGACGGATGCTCGGCTCACCTCTAAACGCTCCGTGGGCACCACTAGCGCATCAAAGGTCGTCCAGCTGCAAAATAATCGCATGTTAGTACACTTCTTGCGTCGATGCTATTTTTCCAAGGGTTCAATATAGGTGGGTAACATCACACGAAACGAGTTGATATTACTAACCCGAAAAAAAACGCAATAACTTGAGCTGGTGATGCATGCTAGTTTGAAAAACGATTCGTGCGTAATGAACGTAATAGGTATTTCTATTCCATAATGAATATAACGTAAAAGAATCTGTAACACTGGTCTGAAAGTTCATCAAATATGCTTTCGAGTGGACAATAGGTGTGATATTTTTGTTAGAGCGAATGTGAAAAAATATTTTATTCACGACTTCACACGAGACAAACGGCGTCAATACACCAATCTAAGAATAATTCAATTCATTGAGTAGATAATATAGCTTGTATTAGTGATGTAACTTCTCTATTAGGAAGAAGGTAGAGAACCTTCATTAAAAAAAGAACGTTTATTAATTCCAACACGTTTTACAGTTGGGATTTGCCAATCAATCGACATCGATAAGAATCACCACTGTTTGCAGGAATCAGCAACGGCACGCAGGGAAATTTGCCGATTCCTACGATACTCGAAATATACACCATGAAGAAGTAAAATTAAACTGATTTTATACTACTAGCATATACGGAAGTTAATGCTCATTATCGCCTGTTTGTAAGCAAAAGCCCATCTTTTATATATTTTTGTGATGTTAATTAATATTACTATAAACAGCTTGTGTTCATGAACGTGCTATCAGCTATACTTTATAAGTCAAATTTTGGTGTACGGTAACTCATATGGTTTCGAATTAAATGAATTTTTTGACGAATTAATAATCCAGTTTGGGCAACAAACATGCTCAATCGACTATTTTTGAAGCGTACGCATTTGCGCTACTTCTTAGAGTTCACGTCAAGCAACACTGTTTGGGGAGTTATGGTGATGCCATCAGTCTCTCACACGTCAGAGTTACAGATTAACAGCCAACAATGCAGTGAAGGGTGTTATTTCTTGTTAAGTGTAATCATTCTTGATGTTGCACGAGCATGCGTTAAGACCTATATGGATTGAGATATTGAAGATTCCTCCCTTTTAAATAACTAAGACATTTTTGATTTAAACGGAGTTATTTCTGTTACATACTTTAGTTTTCACAGTGGCAACAAATTGTTGGAAAGCATTTTTTTCCAGTACCACAATATTCTCACCGAGTCCCCACACAACTGTCAGTTAACATAATATCACAGAACTCTCAGTATACTATTACGTGAGCTAGTATAACCAAGAAACCAATGACACATTCACTTATTTTTTTTAGCAATTTTTTAATGACATCGTATTACACCTCATCCATTGTTCAACACTGAGCCAACACAGCATCAATTCGTATCTCTAAACAATTATCACCTAACACAGCATCAGTACTCCTCTCAAATCCAAATAACAATCATCCAGCACTCAAGTTACACTACACTCACCAAATCATCATAATCCTGGTGTAGCTGAGGGGCGGCGGTAGGTGCGGGCTGCTCTACAGGTTGCTGCTCCTCCAAGGAGAAGAACTGTTCAGCTTCCTGGTCTGTGACGGAACTCTTGAGAGTCTCGGTCGATGTGATGAGACCAACTTTGGCTTCAGCTAACGGTGCCCACACCTCCCTCAGCACACCACGACCCGAGCACAAGGCACGTAGCGTCATGAGGAAATTGTTGTACGATAGGGGGTTGACGGTGATACACTCCTTTCGGTACCCTGTAAATGATGATAACTTCGTAATATCAACGTTCTCATACACAAAGTGAGTGCATAATTAATAAACATGCTGCTTAGACGTGCAACCAAATTGAAATGACATGCTCGTTTTGTTCACTCACTCATTTCCTCGGCGATAATTTTGTTATACGATCGCACATCACCATTTGCAAAGGTTATGGAATTACCCCCACTTATCATTCAAATTGACCAAAATTTCAAAAATGTACGGGAAATGAAGTAAAAATACATATAAATGAAGTAAAAATACAATAGACGTCTAAGTTTATCATCTTAAGTCATAAAAATTGATGACATTCCCTTCAAACTATCATTCAATCCATGACGTACACAAACCGACTAAAATGTACTTTCAAAATGATTCATCGTCGAATACGATATTAACATAATTATGTAGAACTCAACAGTAAATTTTACCCTCATAACGAAGTGACTTCTAGCATTTCATTTCCAGCAAGTCAGCAATTAGAACAGAACGTAAATTGAGGGAATAAATAACTTGCCTATTCTGTGTGTAGTCTACATATTTTAAGAGTGAGAGCACAGGGGAGGCCCAGGCTAGAAGAGGACGAATCAAATCTTAGTCGAAGTTTCAGTCATGTGTACATCATGGCGGTGTCTGATTCAGAGACGACCGTCTGATACAATTCAGTGCAATGTGTGGCGCAATTCAAACCAATGCTATATCAGAGTATCTACAGGATAGTGCACGGCAGCTCTAGCTGGTTAACTCATACAACATCATGCCGACAATTCCTTCTCTCGCACGTGCATTTTCTCCGATCTTGCCCGCATTAGTCAATAGCAGTCCCAGACCCAAATCCTTATTTCCTGTACTAACACTTATAGACATCTACAATCTGTCGCAGTGGGGCCAAGCGAAAAAAATTATAAGAACCATTTTACTGTGCACACGTGTTTTGATGAAATCAATGAAGCATTCAAGACCACACTAACTCGAAGGATTCACAAAATGACTTTCACCAGCACGGAAACGGAAGTAAAACTAACCTTCCAGGCAGGCAATGATTTTAGTTATCGAGGCGCGTTCTGCTGGTGACGTCTCGCACCCCGGAGTGAGGGTCTCCACGATCTGCAGCAGCACCTCTTCAAGATCCTCGAACACTGAAATAATTACGAATGGCCATAGGGGAGACGACAAAGAAATAAAAATGTACAATAAAAGAATCTTAAAGAAACCCTTGCGGACAGGAAAAAAAGGCTGGAACGCATTACAGGAACACATACGCCGCCAATCCTCTACATGGTGAAAATTATAATCCATAATAATATAATTTTTTAATTGATAGCTCTAAAAAAATACTTCCTCTAACCGCTAGTACTTCATAACTAGATTTAGAAGAATAGTTCTCCACATAAATGTTTTGGTAAGAAATAAGGATGCCCTAAGGATGTTGACATCAGTTTTCATACTTCGGAAAATTAGACCGGTTCCCAAAATCTGCACTAGTTTTCGTACAAACGTCAAAGCATCAGTCTCTCTTTACGTGCTAGAGACAGCCCTTTTCTAGCAGCCCTTACTCCTCAACAGAAGACAAAGAAGCCTGCACCTTACAGAATATTTTATAACCAACAAGCACTGTCTATTGCTCATGGCCTACGGTTCACTCTACCAATAAATATTCGACTCAAACACTGCTTTTCTTCCTCAATTCATTCGAACCTCGTTTACTTCGAGCTCTTCGCGGTTTTTCGGTGACACAGACAACCGCGAAGAGGGTGTGCTCGAATTAAAACGAAGTTTAAATGAATTGAGTGAGAGAAGCAGTGTATGAGTCATATATTTGTGGATAAACCTTTAGAGTGTTCGGAAGCAGAGTCTCTCATTCCCCATAATATACGTATAGCTGCCAAAAATAAATCAACGAACTTTAAGGTCGAAGAAGCCTGGCAAACAAACACGTAGGGGAAACAGTTCAGTTCCAGAAAAAATTTTAGCTTCAAACTTAAGTCTTTAGTTTCATCAAGGGAGTTTTGAATCGGTAATTTTGGGATAAAACTTGTAAAGGGCTTGAATTGTATCATTTACTATTATGATGCGCGATGAGGTTACTTTTTCATAGAATTGTATTAGCGCGCAAACATCATTTTTGAGGTTACTTTTTCATAGAATTGAACTAGCGCGCAAACATCATTTTTGAGGTTACTTCGAGTTTTGCAATTTTGATACACAAAAACGAAACATTCTAAACACTTAAAAATACTTGCATGATGCTTCAGTTATTACCATAGTGCGAATAATTTCAGTTTCTACATCAGTATCTACTGAATTCTAGTTCTGAAATTCCGAAGTCTGAACACTTTCTGGAGAAATAAAAACTTATACGCTCTTATTGATAGGTAAATAGGGTAAAAATTTACTGACAGCACATGAAATTGGCGGGCTGCAGAGCCAGCAGCGTCTGGAAGTCTTGCAGGGGAGTTGCCGTCGAAATTCGCACAACACGGGGACCAAGCATGACAGGCGGCGCTGCCGGGGCAGTGTCTCCGTCAGCCGCTTCTTCTTTGTCATCTCGACTGCGCTTGCCATTGCTATCTTCTTCACTGAAAGTACAACGTAACAAAAATACTAAATTTTTCGCTACACCACTACTTAAACGCTCATTGAACACGAGGAACATGACTCATTTCTGATATACGTATGAAGCAAGAAACATGAGTGAGTGGTGTTAACATAATTTTTCAACGAACTCATAATAGATGGGGCTGAGAAACAGGATAATGCAGTTTTCTCAGGAAATGAGTGGCTTTGGAGTAGATGGCGTATCAGAACAAAATGAGATACGTTCTGCGGATAATATGATAAGTCTAGGAGTCACCGAGAAAAACTTACAATCAGTACTCAATGAGTTCGAAAGGTTTCAACCTCCAAAAACTGCGAGACCCGAGAGAAAGATTACTAGGAACTGCATAAATTTGAAGAGATAAACTCTTCATAACACTTTAAAACAATGGTTCAACGATACATGAAACTTTCCATGTAATTGCCCTTTTGAAAGAAAAAAGCATCGACGTAGGAAACATGCTATCCCTTCACTGACCAAGTTATTTTGGAGATAAAGCTGTAACTACCTTCTTACGAAAAGCTAGCAGTATCGTGATGAAAATGAATTTCGAAATCCATATAGTGTGTGAAAGGTCAACAGTCAACTTACTCGCCAAAAATGTTCTCCCGCTCGCGCTTGGTGCGCTTCACGATTTTGGTGGTGGGGAAGGCCTGCACCAGCCGGTCTGACACGCGGCTCAGCGCCTCCTGCAACTCCTCAGGCACCGACAGCAGACCCTGTACACAAATCAGTTCATTACTTAACTGTTCATAATGTTTCGTGTACAGGGTCATGTATTACTAAGACAGTATAAAGCAAAGGAAATATAATACGAAGATTAAGCCCGAACTTCACTGGACTCGGACTTATATGTCCCAAACGGAAAACAGCTCCTGAACCATTTACGATGACCGTGCATTTCGATACGCAATAGCGCGAAAAATACAAAGTATTTCTTCCATGAGCTGTGGTGGTGGTAGTAGTAGTGGTGGTGGTGGTATAGATTGCAGTCCTTCAGCGACTCAGATTATGTTGCACCGAAAGAGAATGGACTATTTAGCATGGATTGCAGAAAACATTAATGCACAATTTGTATTCTCACACACAGGATCCCCTGCGTATAGAAACAACAAGGTAAGAAGACCGGTTGGCTATCGGAATTTTTTTATAAATCGAGCTGATCGCTTCAAACTTGGCACACTTATGTAACTAGATGAAATAAATAATTATACACCCTGAATATTCTGCGAATTCTTGAAAAAATGATACATAATAGAAATATGGGTACAATTATCGAGGTTTTCATCGGAGTCAAATTATACATTAGAACGGTGGGATTGATTTATTATGTGTTTGAATGTAAGTATCAAACGCCCGTTTTTACTTACACTTATTCCTTCTATCACATCAATAATCCCTCGTTTGATTCCAGTAAACTGTGGGAAAGAGAAGCATGAAAATTCCAGCTACACATGAATTGAACATGGAACACCACACGCAGAGGCCATCACTTTTCACGAATAATTGATATGCAGGCTAAATGGATATCTACAAGAAACAGAAGTCTACACCTGACATTACCCTCCCATGTCGAGGGGTGTAGCCGAAGACAAGAGGGTATCACGTATGCACTCTCGTGATGTCCCTCAGACAAGCACCTTGGCCTCTTTTTAGGTCAGAGGATGCAGCTAACTTTTTATAGCAAGGATGATTTTGAATGGTAGTTTGAGGTTCAGTTTTCCTACCAAGGCAAAGCTTACCATAGTTGGTAGCTCAAAATCCATCCAACCCTTCACTTATTCAGCCCTGCCACGTCCCGGTGCAAGATCAAGCCTAATTGAAACCCCCTCCGCAAAACAATAAGTGGCCCAAATTCATTTGCCAGTCGGCACTGTCTTCAACGCTGCTCATTCTCGCATTCTCTATAGGCATGTCTTTCTCAGCTAGTTTTCATCTGAACCTTACTCTCTCTACACCCATCTACTAATATCATGCATCAAATGTGTATATCATTATTATTTTCATAGTTTTCTCACTGAAGGACTTTCATGATCAAAGCATATCTGCAAATATTGATGTATCTGTAAATTAATTATACTTGGAAAGCGAAGCTCTCACTTGCAAAACGCCTCGCCTACCGACCAAAACGTAAAGTCTGATTTAGCGAGACACTGACTATCACGTGAGGGTGGGGCTGTGGCAGTGGGCGGGCCAGGTTGAGGGCCCGGTCTGTGAGGCAGTTGTAGTAGTGCTGCAGGTGAGGGTTTAGCACTGACTCGGGGTCCAGCAAATCTTCTTCATCACCGTCTCTGAAATTAAAGGTTTTTTATTGTAATTGCTTCACAACTTATGTCCGTGGCACACAGCCTCACAACTCACGCGTCAGTGCCACACAGCCCCACAACTCACGCGTCAGTGCCACACAGCCCCACAACTCACGCGTCAGTGCCACACAGCCCCACAACTCACGCGTCAGTGCCACACAGCCCCACAACTCACGCGTCAGTGCCACACAAGCTCATGGAGTCTATGAGAGCATCCATGGCCTCCGTCTGTGTGGAGGTGAGGCCGTCCATGTGGCGCTGCAGGGACGGGAACGCCAGGGTCCTCACGTCCTCCTGGTAGGGCAGGGCCACCCACACCAGACACTGCCACACACATCACGGTACATCAACCTTTCAAATCCGCTCGACACGTTAATTTTATCAAAACCTATACAGTAAAAAGAATGTACGAGTGCTATGTCAAATATAAGTCAATATGATAATGAGCTGTGATTAATTTACACAAAACTAGCATTAAAACTTCACGATTTTTTTATTCGGTCCTCTGTTACGGCAAGGAGATACGGTTATGGGTATATGGGTATGTGTATAACGATCAGCTCAGAGTTTGAGGAAAAACCGAAATGATTATCAAACGTATGCATACTACAACTAGCTTGTATTACTTGGCTTATGCGAATGTAACAAGAGCCATACCTACGTTTGTCAACATGAATGAGCACTCCTTTACACGCCTCTGAAAGTTCAAACTTAATACAAGTTTACGTTTTCAAAACAGCACAACTTAGCGTTACAGTCAGCCCAAATTACAAAGTAAGATGTTGTGTTTGTACTTCGAGCAGAATGAGGAAGCAAACATTGCAGATAACACTCCTGCTCGTTGAGGAAACTCAAATACCGACAGGAGCAATTGAAGTGGTAAAATTAATTTCGCCTGTCTACAGCCGAATGCCTTATCCACGCTGAAACCCAACTGGGCATCTACGTTGCACGCTCGGCCGCGACCCCTCTACGTCATGAAGACGTTGTGCATTCCTGAATATTTCTTCAAGGGCTTAGTGCAGAATGTTTCGTTAGGGCGTTCAGCAATCACTCCAATCAGCCGTTGATCATAGCCATTTCCTCCGAGATCCGAAAAGTACAGTGACCTCGCATTATCATTATTCGGATACACAGCAAGAAAATGTTGTACAGTTAGAGGACAAGATAGTCACACAGAAGCCCTCAGGATGACGTTCGATTAAGTAACCATGGGTAAGCAAAGTGCGTACGATTCTTAAATGGCACAACACAATCTCCATCCGTCAGTTATGACAGAAATAAAAGGGCCATGCATAGACTGTCGGTTTAACCGTTCGTAGTTTATTATTTCGCGTCACATTCCACTTTCCTTTTCAAACGTTGGTAATGCATTCTTACGATGCTATGAAGGCCTATGCTGCACACGAACGCTGTCGGGAAGCCCGTGTAAGACTACTGCCTCCCTGGCAGCTCTGTCCGCCCGCCCATTGCACTCCACACCCACCCACGTGCGCAGGTGCCCATCAGAAGCGTACTCTTATCACAACTTAGGAAACGCGCACCAACAGTCTCAAAATATCACGTCACTATCAGGTGACAGCCATCACATTTTTTAACGGCTTGTAAAGCGCTCTTCGAATAGCAAAAGATTGTGCAAGTTGCAAATACAAATTCGTTAACCAAAGTTAAAGCCCAAAAAATATCGCGGGGCTCAGCTGAGAAAACTGTCGTTTATCCAACAAGCCTCTGAGAGTACACTGAAACAAATGAAATAAAAACGAAAAACTCTCCTAGCAACGATTTCAACAAAGGCTACGCACAGTCCCATACGAATATTTTCAGTCAAGTGGAAGGTCAAACTATCTTCAAACTTGCTTCCAAGAGAGAAGCTCTCACACCTCTCATTCACCTCATAATCCTTGGTGATGTGGGGGTATAGAGCCCCCATGACGGGGTTGCTCCCCCGTCGGTACACTCTCCTCACAACAGCCACCATGTCCAGCTCCGCCAGCGCCTGCACCACCGCAGACAGCGCCAGTGCCGCCTCCTGTACACACGCACACAGAGAAGGAGGAAGTTATTTGAAGTGGCGGGTATAGAACGAATGGATTATTTTCAAATGGATGATTTCGCAAAAAATTTTAAATGCTAATTATAAAATTAGTAGGTTCGTCGCTAATAGGTTTAGCTTCAAACACAGTCGAGAAACAAACGCTCACTATTTATGATGCTCAAACTATTCTTGACGAGCTGTAGCATCTGTTACTTTAGTAATACACGAGCAACAAAGCTCAGAGTTTCCACACAGTAAATACAGGTATTCATCACAGTCTACTCAACTGACCACATCTACGAGACTAAATCAAATACTACGGCACAATACCAGGTTCACTAACGCTGCCAAGCCACTTTAAACATACAGTGGACGTGTATGCTGTGCTATTTGCTTTCAATAAAAACAGTGAAAGGCTCACCAAGTCCACGGCCGTTTCTGCCATGATCACCTTACCTCATCACCCCCTCACCACACACTGTCACCTCTTCACCTCGCACCATTACCGATTTTTTTTTCACCAGCTCACCTCACACCATCACTTATCACTTCACCTGATCACCACTCCACCTTACCTCATCCCCCGCCCTGGCCGTCACCAGCAGCACCTGGTCGCCCGCCCTCTCAGCCAGGGTGCAGTGCTCTGACCTCGTGAAGCCCAGCACTGAGAGCTCAGCACTCTCCGCGCCGCTGTTGTAGTTCATCTGACGGTCCTCATCTGCAAAGGTTCACATCAAACATGGGTCGATCCGGTGCAGTGTTTCACCAGGTGCAGAAATTTCTGAATGAGATTGAGAAACAAACCGCCCCCAGTTAAAGTGAACGACTGTGCATTTTCTCCCCTCCTTTCACCGTGATTCCATTATATAATAATAGTCCAGTGTTGCTTGCCTGCCTGCTTGATCTTTCCGTCCGTCTGTCCGCCCTAAACAAATAGCGAGACTGTCAGCTAAGCAGTCCGTATCAGTAATACTGAAAATGACACCGCAAATGAGAGTGTATCTTAAGAATTTCATATCATTTTTGACGAGGCGCGTTTACTAGCATCCAATACTAAACTTGAAAAATAGAATTATATTTTTTGGCCACGAATTATCGATAACTAGAAACTATTAAGGCTAAATAGCTAGCCCTTGGATTTCACTTGAAGAATTTTTGACTTTCGGTCAAAAATCGAGCCGCAATAGCAGTTTCCAGCAGTTACATATACAGTTTTAATGCAAAAACTGGTCAATAAAGTTACATTTACAATATAGAAAGCTTGAACTTCAACGTACAAACCTACATATAATCATTTTCAAGACCATCAAAAATTTTGTTCCCTTGGAAACGGGTTGTGTTAGACAACTCGAAAGCTTGGGAAAATAAAACTTATCCCACAAGAAGTTCTCCAAATTATCCCTAAAAACCTAACCTGAGAGTTCTAATATTTGGAGAAAGACCATCAATAAGTGGCGAGAGCGCCCTCCCGTGCACATGGTGCGAGGGTGTTCACAAGTCCAGCCCTCTGTGAGGCCCTTTCATTAGAAGCACCAACAATGTACAACGCACACCATCAATGTCGCACCTACACATTACTTCACTCGCCGCGTAGCAGTAACCAACATTCCAACTAATGGGTGGAAACAGGGCAACTGTCTCTTCCATTTCCTAATTTTTCTGCCTCGACGAATTGTTCCACATAAAACTTTCCAACAGTTTTTGATTTGCTTCAATAAAAACTGCACACGCTACCTATAGGAGCGCTAGAGCTTTAAGATAATGCACGAATAGTTTTCTTCAAATGATCGGAAAGTATTTGAGAGCTTTAGCACGCGATGAGCAAGGATAATTTCTCTTTTCTTGCAAGGAACTTCTAGAATTATCACGGGGAAAATTACAGCATTCCTGAGTTGATTACTTGCAGCATTCCTGAGTTGATTACTTGCAGCAGAGTGAGCAGGGCCTATGCGGGTCAGGGGCCTGGCTACGCAAGCATGTCCCCAACACCCACTAACCTGTGAAAGGCACCAGCGTAGTGCCGTATCTGTAACCATCAATGACGTCTTCATCAGGTACTGCGGTCTGCTGGTCGTCAGTGCGGTGGTAGCTACGCTCCTTGATGGTCATCACAGTGTCGTCCGTCGCGTGGCACCGCTTCCACGTGTCCACCGTGGCTCGTCGTATCTGTTCACACATAACACCTACGTCACGTGGCACTTTACAAGCACGTGGTACTTGTTTTTGATCATCTATGTCGACACTGATCACGACGGCCTAACTAGAGTTGAGGTAACTTAACTATGCTCCCATAGGATACGATAGGTAAACCTAACCCTATTGCTTATCCTATGCCCCTTGAAGGGACAAATCAAAACAAACCGTAACAAAATTCAAATTTTCAACAACAGACATTCATTAAGGCCATATGAAAATTAAAGAAAATTAGAGGGTGAAATGTAAAGCCTTACCTTAATTCTGCCGGTGACGGGAATTCTGAGGTCCTCGCCGATGGTCAGGAGCGTATTCCAGTTAGCGCTACCACTCGTTTTCTTTTGGAAGAAAACGAGCTGCGGGATGGCTTCTTCAAAACTGCACATGATCCCGTCAACCTGACAAGAAAACGACAAATGACAGCGTGAGCATACACCGAGCCCCACCAACGCATGCACCCCCATTACGTTAGAATCAACTAAATACTACGTACAAGATCTTCAGCGGTAACCGAGAGATGGAACAGGTGTCGCCAGATATCTTCACTAATTATGTGTTCTATAGTCACTACCTAAGATGGCTTAGTCCCTCACGGTAATTATCTAAAATGAAAACATTTATTTTTCGTGGTTTCTTTGTTTCTTACTCGATTCCTTACCCTCAATGCATCATTAATCTTGTAATAAGCGTAGTAAACGAGAGTATAAATAGAGTTTTCCTAACAAACTTACTTTGTTACAGAAGGTACATCACTTCAAATGTTCAGTAACGTTATAACGACTACAGAATAATTCCCTTAGTTCATTTTATTTACGGCGCATAAAACACTGGTGGTGAAATCCCATTCGGCCTAGCTGAAATACAGCGATATGCTACTGTATGCCTCCAGTGTAACAAAGCTGCACCATTCGGCAGCCCCCAGTCTAACTTTTTCGCTGCCTCATCGGAAGGCGGCGAAAGCAAGGGTGGCCAAAATCATAGACGACTATAGATGCTCTTGACAGAAATGTCAGACTGAGTCAGCGCTCAGAGCTGATATCACTCGCCCTCGCACAGAATGCCACCATTCCACTAATTTGCGACGAAGTGTAGCACGGGCAACTGAACAGCACCACAGGGTGCACGCTGACGATACTGAGAGGAGCACTTCAGAAAATACGCACTACGACAGTAACTTACATACTTTAAAAAACCTCACAGTTCACGGAAGGAGGCACCGTGCATGACTGAGAGGTCATAGAGAGGACAGCAAAATGATTGGCACATTTGTTGATTTAATTCCGGTGAAATAGAAGGAAGGATGATCAAAAGTACTATTACTTTATAAATGCACAAATGGTGCAACTATATTTCATTCTGGCTTATTTAGCTTCAAGTTAAAAACATTTTGGTTTATTTTTATTTTACATGGCTTTTATAAGACTAACGAATGCGTGAGACCATTTTGGCCCCCCCTGTGTAGTCACGAGAACTCCACTCACTGCCTGTACGATGCTGGCGGCGAGAGCCTCTCCAGCCCGCTGCGCTGTGGTCTTGGGCTTGCCGCTCCAGCTGAGGGGCACATTCGCCCCACCATGGGAGGCAGACGGGCTGCTGTCCGCCACGTTTGGGCCGCTGCACACAGAATGACCGTCAGCACTGCTGGTCAAACGGACTGTTCCATTTTGCCCTATCATGGGCCACTCTAAATTAAAATCTGACTAAAATTTATGTAGGTTGTGCTGTCTGAATTTCCCCCAAAATTCACTCCAAAATCTTGTAATTTTGTAATAACTTCTCGAAAAGTAAACCTAAATACAACTTATGTTTTTCTTTAAACTTTTAGTTTAATTAGCTTCCTTCGGTCAAAATCTCATCAAATTTGACACATTATTAGTAAAGTCATGTGTATAATTTTTAGGGTGTTGTATCATTATTTCCAGCACTTTAGAAATAAATCTCAATCACTGAAATGCACCGACAATTATCTCATAACTTCCACAACCTTCGAGTTTACCAGTCACGTCTTCTCGCTCACTAAAATCCAGTTACCCAGCTCCAATCACTACATACAAGGTAGGTAAGAAAGAATGTCCTATTAAAGAACTTTTATAAATGAAACACTGATATTCGCTTGCCTATCCATTTACCTAGAAGCATCCTTTCAGACCCATCCTGTCCTCGTGAGATTATTTTGAGGGTTGAACTCTGAAGACAAATGTACGCATCGATCTTTCTGTGATACACTAGTAGACTCACCCCGCTAAAAATGGCGGGACAAATTATGTTAATTTCTCGAGATGCCCTCTTATTTAACCGATATGAAATGTTATTTTCAGTATCACTGATACGGACTGCCTTCTCCGACAGTCACGCTGATTAAGAATACAAACCGGGATTTTTCTCCTATCTAAGTCCTTAAGAGGGTGACAGAGAGACGGACGGACAACCCACCAATACTGGGCGACTATCATATAGTGGCATAATAAACGATTAAACGGACCACGCACTCTGACAAACTCATATCACAGTAACTACGCCCTGCTTCATAGAAGGCAGTGGCTTTTTTGCATTACACAAAGCAAGCATGAAATCTTATTATTTGTATTCTGTAGAAGTCCAGTAACAGTTCCAAGAACTAACGACACCGAACAATTGCAGTTCAAGCGTTCGCCCGCATGATGCTGCAGTCCGCTTAGATGGTGTCATAGGAATACCTTGAAGTAACGACCACCGCATGCGACACACCTGCGGCCCCAACACCACTCACATGATACTCAGGTCCGCCCCGATAGCTTTGATGCCAGCAACGATGGCCTTCATCTGGTCGTCACTGAAGTCGCTACCGAAGTCCGTCAGGAGGACGATCTTCGTGGCGCTATACAGCTCGTTCCTGACGTAGGAGGGAGAGTTACCAAGTGTTGCTCAGCCGAAAAATGGTTCATCGCAATCTTTGGTGCGATAACTGTCTTCAATTTTTAAAGGAAATTGTTCCAAGGTCCATGGCTAAATGCGCCAGATCTAAGAAAGCAGAATGTATTCTGAGTTTAACGTATCAAAAACAACAAAAAAACAAAAATAAACTGAAATGAACTTCACCCTAGTGACAAACATCAACAAGTGCCTGCCTATGTGCGATCTCGGGGCAACGATCTGATGCTTCACAGAAGCAACAATGAATTGTACAATAAAACCTCCCCAACCTCCAGAGCTCCTACGGTAAGCGCCTAAGAAACGTAACAGAGGCGCAAAACAAGTGGCCCACGAAATACCTAACCTACTTTGGCCTGATAAGTGATTAAATAATATACACAGTATTCTATTCTAAACTAGGAATTGATTTATCATGACGGAAATTGCTCACTCAAAACAGAAAAAATGATCTATACAAATATAACAAATTATGGATCGAAAAATAACAAACCTTCAATTTCATCACAGCGAGTACATTATCAAAACTTGCACTAAATGCCGCCAATTATGCAGTAGAGCATCATTACCTCTTCAGAGTTTCTTCAGCCGTGTAGGTATGTGCCTTGGAAATTTTCAACACGTCATGCGGGATGTATTTTTGTCACAGTAATGCATTGATACACAGTGTATCTAACCTTCATACTTACAAGAATCATAACACATCATTTCGCCTCAGTCAAAACTATGTACTGAAACAAGAAATCCATATATACCTGAACCATTTTAGCGACTCCCAAGAGTAAAAACAGGGGCGAGAAAAATGCCGTTTTAAATGCAACCCCCTCCCCCCGGGTGCAGGCAAGAGACGCCTCGTAGCACTGCCACCTACTTGGGATCGTGCAGAAGGTCTAAGGCCACAACGAGGGCGTCCAGCCAGTCAGCTGAGCAAGACCCTCTCGGCAGCTTCTGCGCGGCTTCCACGCACGCCCAGTCTACCACGCGCGGCTCTTGCAGCACTGGGAGGGCAGCATGGGCTCATTAACATCTTAACCTGATAATAGTCATACGTACAAGCAGTAATATGTGGACCACAGTACAAAAATATAATTTAATTTAAGACTTTAAACATGGTTCCAGCGTTCTAGGGAAGCCTTATTCTCAACTGTAAATGATAAATTGCTTTTCCAATAAGGCTGCACATAGCTTTGTACAAAAACAAGCAGCAGCCTAATAAAATGGGCCCAATATAGTTCAACTCGTTCATATACCATAGGGTTTAATGACTCTCTCGTCAGTAATTGAATTGTTGTTATAAAAAATTATAATGTATGTGATCATTAGAAACACAAAATCGACAGAAATTGAAGAAGTAAAACTTGTGTTGCAACTTGCAATGGGTTAACCGTTTTTAGTCCTTTGGGTTTATGTCACCAATTCCATCCCCTTCCAACACACCCCGCGTAACTGGCGCCCGGTTATCAGTAGTAAACGCTTCAAGTCTACATTCAAATACATCTAATTCAGGCATATACAGCTGAAGTTAAGGCCTTGTTTGAACACTTAACTGTGGCAATGAAATCTGACTAATGCATTAAAATGAGTAGTGACTGTGTCGAAAATCGTTCAAAAAAAGAATGGGTAATTCTTTGTACTTTTGAAGTGAGTGCGACGAGTCTGAATAATAGTTTATGAATTCTCACCATTGTTTACACATTTGTACGGAAATTACAACTTCTCATGAATTCACTGGGAAACAAGACAATCAAACTAGCACATATTATATGAATTCTCAGTTACTGTTGCACACTTGAATAACATATCACCTCGATTTCTGGTCGTGTATTTAGTGTGTCATGCTAAGGGTGTTGTACAGCTATAAACATAACCAACAGTTGGAAAGTTACCACCTGACCAAAAAGTGGTCCTTAATAAATACATCACAAATACACAAACAAAAAGGCACCTGTGATGTGCTCATATTCTCCAGGCGTGTTGAGAGGGTTCTCAGTCTTGTCTGTGCCAAAAAGTACGATGCCCACACGATCACGACATTTATCTGCAAAAATCTGGAAAGAAATCAACCAATTACTTTTCATCACTGTTTCTATTCTACAAGTCAAAAATCATTATAGAAATTACCCTATGAATATAGCCTACATAAATATATTTTACGAATATTAGTAGTGGATACATAAAGGAAGAGCCAGACTTTTACAAACATTTGTATCAAAAAGTACACTTGAGATCAATAGGACATTTTGCAGTAACCAGAAAACAAGCAACTATGCAGTGCAGAAGTCCAGCTCCTGAAACCATCAAGGCCACAGAACTCAGTACTAGAATAACAGCACATCTGCTAGATTTTTATATCAAACTCTGACCCCCAAAGTCCAATTAAATTATTTTTTAACAGGCTTCGTCCAATTCATTTTTACAAGCTGCACAAACAAATACTAGTGGGCTCTTCTTTGACTAATTATTATTATTATTAGCCCGGTGATATCGTCAATCAACCACTGTTAACTAAACCTAATTTACAATTAATGTCTTTATCCACGTTCAGTCCACAAATCAGAGCAAACATCTCACAAGATAGATGAGCATGTATGGCACACAATAAATAGTAGGTTAGGTTAGGTTAGGTTTGGTTAGGTTTGGTTAGGTTTGGT
>VOMN01099461.1:0-20290 GCA_014899125.1 Orchestia grillus
CCCAACCCAATTGAGAGGGGTGCTCTGGCCCAACCCAATTGGGAGGGGGGCTCTGGCCCAATTATGACGGTGGCTCTGGCCCAATTGTGAGGGTGGCGCAGTTGTGGGGGTGACGGTGGAGCAGTTGTGCTGGTGGCTGTAGCGCAATTGTAGGGGTATCAGTTGTCCAGTTGTGGGGGTGGCAGTTGTTCAGTTGTGGGGGTAGCAGTTGCCCAGTTGTGGGGTGTAGCTATAGCTCAGTTGTGGGGTTTATAAGGAAAGATTAGCGAAGACGGATGGGGAAGTAGGGGCGAGAGGGTCAAGTGCCCCGCAGTGGAGTAGAAACTTGGCCTCGTGCGACTTTGTTGCGGTCATCACCCCAGTGTAGCCGCGGCATCTCACCACAGGTGCTGTCGCGGAGCTCCGCTGCCAGTGTTGTGCATGTCCAGTGCTGTATCACTACTTGGAAGTACCGATTCGAGTCACGGAGGATGGTATCCTGTTTTAAACATTTAAAAAGTTATTGTGTTACTGCATATCCTCAAATTTATTTCGACTAGTGAACCATATTTTATTCTTTATTGCCTAATAACTTAGTGTAAAATATTTGAGTTCTTCGTTTAGGCAATTGTTTTTAAATTGCCTCTTTTCATTGGAAAATTGATTCAGACACCTTTGAGCTCAGATGTAAAATTATAGTTAAACTCGTATGATGACCAGAAAATTCGTGTTTAAATTTTAAAGCTATGATGTAGAGTTATTTCCTATCCAGAATTTCGTATGCTTGGTGTTAAAAAACGCAGGCTTTCTTGAAATGTTGCAAGATTTATGCGGGATTGTGAAGTAAAAATAATATTTGTGTGTGTTAATGAAAAAAGCCTATGCTAATAATGATGCAAAGTTTGCTCTTGCAAGAACGGCTGTTGGTATGAGTCACACCTGCTATCAAGTTGGTCCCATTGTCTGTAAGGCTGACCTTCTGAAATGCATGTGGGTGTTCCCACTGCGGTGAGGCGTGTCGTGCGTCTCAGGTTATGTGTGCAGCGTAGTGTACTTCTGCTAACTCACTCGGATAAGGGCAGTACTTCTGATTGAAAAGTACGTGATATGTAAGGGGCTCAAAAACGGCGTTGCTGTTGCAAGTGTTCATTGTTTGGTTCGGAATGTTCGCTCATTTTCTAGTGAGGCCGGACGAAAAAGCCTCCCCTTTTATAAAACTTCCCCTGTGACTGCATCAAAGTTTGTGTAAATGTTTTTGTGCAATTTTGCATTCGTAGGACTATGTTCACCAAATATTCAGGTAAAAATGACTAAACTTGAAAGCCAGATTACAGAGAGAACTTTCGAGTGAAAATACGGTATCGTCATCTAATAAGTGATGACCTAATTAGTCAAATCATCTTGCCATTTCAACTGCCGATGTGATGAAGCGGATCATCTTTGACGTTACGGAAGAAAAGTTGGTTCTTATATTTGCCGACATTATTAAATCTTATTCCTAGTGTAGTAAGCTATCCTCGAACCGAAAATAACGTAGTTGCTAAAAATCAAGGAAATCAAATCGTTTTTTTCAGGACTCATTTTAGTTGGAAGAGCAACCTGACACCGTCTATTGCCTATCTTCGAAGATCAGCAGTCCTTCTTGGTGAATGACGCTTCCTTCCGTAGTGTTGTCCAAGTGGATCCCTGCTAAATGTTTTATCCTCTTCATAATTTAATAGTTATTTGCCGTAGAGTTTTCCTCCAATCCTTTATACAAGAAAGCAATTTAATTCCATCAATTTGTTGGTACAAGAAAGCAGATCGGTTACTTTTCTTGTTTAGTCGTTAAGCTTAATAGTTTTTGGCTGAAATCGTTAAACAAGAAAGAATCTCTCCTTGGAATCTATGGTTCAAGGTACTCAGCTCACTCCAATCCATGAATCGATTTGAAAGATCCGTTATGTTTAAGGGCTGAATAAAGGAAACCCTTTAAGTTCGAATTTGACGTGCATTATTTGTGGCACTGAATCCAATTAAGGACGCTGATATCCTGAACGCTGAGGGCTGTCACTCGTTCCTCAAGCGCAGTGCTAAGTCACTTTTCTGTCGAGCGTTTCTGGTGTGTGCTTGTGTGCTTTTCCCAATTTCACACGCCTCTCGCATTTTATTTTAGTTTTGTCAGAAACCCTGAGGTTCGTTTTTATTTCTATTTCAGATGAACAAAAAGGAAAATAAATGCTTCCCGAAGTTTTTGGAGGGCGATATTCAATTTGCCCCGACGTACAAGTATGACCTTTTCTCTGATGACTACGACACGAGTGAGAAGGCGCGTGTGCCTGCCTGGACGGACCGGGTTCTCTTCTGGCGCCGCCAGTATCCCTGGCAGGACGAAAGCACGTGGTCACCAGGTCGGCCTTGTTTGTCTTTGCCTCTATGTTGTGCATATTTAGATCTTACCCGTGATTACCATCGAATTTCAATCACAATGACGTTGAAGTGTATTGATTTCTGTTCACGAGTTACCTCGAAATGAATGTTTATTTTATTGTTTTGCAACGTGCAGAACTGAAACTATACCTAGAAGTCCTCAAGTTACTTTACGTGCCAACCATGTACAAGCCTGTGCATGTAGTTTTGTAAACACTGGCAGTCGTGAGTAGTTTATTGGCCAGCTTGAGAGCATTTGTTTTCAAAGAAGTTGCCCGTTTTTCTTCGTGTTGCAGAAGCTGTGTTGCAAATGAATACAAGGACTTGGTACACGAGCCGGCCGCTTTACGCTAGCGTCGTCACACGACCTTTAGTTTGGTAGCTCTCACTACCGCCTCGTATCGCTGACGCCCCGAGCCGCTAGGGGATAAACTGACAAGATACCAGTGAGGCCAGAAGGGCCCAGTCAGACCAGTATCGTTTTGGTTTTCTGCTCTCGAAGTGTAGTCTGATTAAAGAAAAATGGTAACCAAGGAAATAAATAACCAAAATAATATTATAAAAATCATGAATAAAAAATATTTACAATAATGGGCAGAAACTCAGGGAACAGCATCACATAAAACTTGGCAGTAAACCAAGTACCAAATGAAGAACAAGCACAAAAATAAACCAGAAAACACAAACAAATAGCTTAAAACACCAAGGGTTCCAACTAGAAATGCTTATTAAACCAAGGGTACCCATTAAAAACTTAAAATCTCGGGAATGAACCCATTGGCCAACCAAGGAACGAAGAATAATGCTAAATTAAGGCTTCAAAATTTCAGTCCAGCAGCCTGCCTTCTGTCCAGGTCATATTGTGCTATGATGACATGTGGCAGTTCTTACCAGGCAATGGTGCAGCTCTACTGGACGCTGATTATCGCTCCAAGAGTAGCTTAAGACTGACCGCTCTTTAACCAAGAAGAATATGCTACATAAGTATTTAACAATGGTGAAATGCCCATTTGTCCTGTCAAAAGGCAGATACAAAATGGAAGCATACAAGAAAGAACATGGACAAGCTAGCTATTGCCAACATGCAAAAGCAGAAATTTACAATATTTAACAAGATTAAGAAGGATGGAGACAGACATCAAGAAAAATAAAATATCACCCCTTGAAATGTAAGTGAAATAGGAGCTGAGATGAATGAAGTTAAACTGTGCACTTTGGCTTATCTTTTAAGGAGCCTCCTGAGCCTAGGAATTCTGTCCATTCCAACGTTTTATTTAAGAACAAGCATCAAGCAATAAACGATTCTAAGTTGCTGCTTCTAAAACTCAGACACTGAAAAAACCAAAGCATTTAAGCTGAAGACTAAAACAAGAGAAACACAAGGGATTAAACTGAGGAATGCAGGTTTTGCACAAGAACAGTAGTTCATATGGGCCCACACAATGTCACTGCCGCTCCTCTGGTGCTATGATAGCGGTGGTCTTGTTCTCTTCCCTAAATGGCACTCATTTTTTTCTCTCGCATTATGTTTGTTATTGGTTGCCTAGTGCACATCGTTATGAGCTAGTAACTCTTTGAGGTGGAGTGTTTAAATATACTACATATAAATGGGAGCTAATGTACTGTACTTGGGTATTTCTGACTGTGGTTGTTTCGCATTGACATCTTTCCAGTGGCAGATTATTGCAAGATTATGAGAAAATTAATTTTTCCATTTGTGCTAATTTCAAATCATACAAATATTCATAGTACCGCATTTGTAAAAATCTATTTAAACATTCCTTAGAGAAGTCGTCTGATTTTCGGATGTTCTCTCCTCAGGAGGCATAGGATACATAACAGGGTTGAACTAGTTAAAATTCTTTGTTGTATGCTATGGGGACTGGAGACCACAAAGAGAGCTCTGTTAGGTTACTTCAGCTATAAATAGGCCTTCAGCACTTCTAACTTTCGTGCCCACTTCGCTCTTTTTCGTGTTCATGCTTTCTTTCGTGTTTATTCTTGATCTTTTCTTCCTCTTCCTTTTAAACTTACTCTTTTTATGTTGAGATGATCCTCTGTGGAACACATCTTGTGCATAGATTCTTAGCTTTTTTCCAAAGTTTATACTAAATGGTCCTCTCTCTCCTTCGGTGCAAGAGAGTTACTAAAGCGCTACTGTACTATTATTTTTTTTCCTTTTCCTTTCCAACTTAACTTGCTGGGGGAACACACCTGTGCATGGAGTTCACGTTTTCTTGAGTCCATACTAAATGGTTCTTTCTTTTTGCTCTCTTTGGGTCACATTTTGCGTGGACAAGGAGTCTTAAACTATTGGATAATTTAAAATCTACAAAATGTTGCAATTCCTGTGTTTTGAAACATTTTGCAGTTCATTTACTACGTATCAAAATTTCAATCTAGAGTTGGGCAAGGGCTACAATTTCAAAACTTATGACATCAGCTCCAGTTGCAATCTAGTGAAATATGCTTCCCTCAGGGTTTAGTCACTCAAGAGTACTTCAGAGAGTACCTCGGAGTGGATTATCAAGAGTAGAGTACCTCAAAGTCTTGGCTTCAATGATAAAGGTTCAGTGCTACGTAATGATTGCCTTTTTCGTACCTATGGATGCTTTTTGCCTAGTAAGGGTGATGCAATTTGATCCTCTCAAGTTTGATTTTTTAATCAAGCTGAAATGATGTAAAAAATGAACAAAAGTATTTTATTTTTTAAATGTGTGTGTAATGCAATTATATTTTATGTCGTTTCAGGTTAAAAATCCATTTATTCATGCGTTATTTTATTTCACCTTTATTGAACAAACAAATGGGTCAGATCATTTTAACCTCACTCTGTAGATTTTAAAATCTTAGTTGGTACAAAATTTATTCTAATGAAATCGAGGTGCAAGATGGGACATTTGGCCTGCTCAGCAGATGTAAGAAACTTAATTGGTAAAGTATGTTATTCTAAGTATGATTCATGGTTTAATAGTTCACATTTAAAAACTATCAATGCATAATAACAATTTTTAAAGTAAAATATCTCAACCATTCATACTTCAGAAAATCGATTCAGTGAAGGTTATCCATGCGCAAAATCAGGTAGGATTTAGTGCATGAGCTACAACGAATTATAGCTCTTAACTAACAACTTTTTAATATCGCGCTGATGTAACTTCAATTTTTTTTTGGTGAGCAAGAAGATTTGGATGCAGTCAATGGCCCAGCAAGAAATCCGTCAAGTCTATAAGTTTCAACTTATATCCTTGCTGAAGCACTAATGTATTGAGTAAATTGTGGATTGTAATCGGGCATGACAACCCTTGAACAAGACGTGAACTCCCACCATGCCACGGTGTACTATGTGCACCATTGTATAACTACGAGACTACTGTCCCACCTGTGTTAAGATAACTCAGAGGCTGAAGGACCGTAAGACCTCTAATGAAATATCTTGACTTGCAGAATAAGGACATACTCGTACTTGCAGAACATCCCCATAACTATGGCATGTTCGTGCGCAGGTACGATCGATCACTACAGCTGCGCAGCTCTGAAGCAGAGCGACCACCGCCCTGTGTTGGCCGCCATCAGGTGTGAGGGCCGGGTCGTGAGGGAGGACAAGCTCGAAGCCGTGTATCGAGAGGTGGTGTCTTCCATGGGTCCCTCCGACTGCACTGTGCTCGTGCAGGTCAGTACTGTGTCTCCCAGGTATCGTTGCTGTTTTGGGACCTGTGCTCAACACTCTTATCAGGATATATATTTTTTGCATTATAATTTACTTCAAAGCTAATTCATGTGATTAAAACTAATTTCTGCCAATTTCTCTGTTGAACTATTTGCCATCAGATGTATAATTCCTAAAGTAGGGGTGACACAAGTAATTGCTCATTTTAAAATTCATTTTTTATTAAACGTCTCGCAAGTCAACATATTTAGAACTAAACTCCAACAGAACTTATCTAAATTCTAATTGACAAAGTGAAATTGTAAATAAGGTATGGAACTCAGCAAAAGAAAGGCTTCATATTTACTTAAAAAATCATGTAAGTATGGGACGTGGCAAACATATTCAACCATTTTTTGAGACAACTTTCACCCGATAATTTGAATATTTTTCCGGTCAATCGTATCTGAATTACTTGGAGAACATCAAACACGAAACGTCTGTGTTTGAAAGATTTTAATGTTCTTGATCACGTTGGTGCTTTTTTCGTCCTACACATTCAATTTCCCGTGAATTGCCCTATCTCGCGTTACGGTACGATGCGTTGGCAAGTTCGTGTGCAGCTGGACGAAAAATACTACGAACGGGTATCAAAACGAGGCGAGNTAACGAATCTAGTTACATATGGACGAAAAATACTACGAACGGGTTTCAAAACGAGGCGAGCTCCATAAGAAACAATATTTTCTTTATTTAATTATCACATACAAAGCTCAAATATGAATTGCTCAATTTTGCCAACGTTTCAATAAACCTAACCGACTCCCTCTTCCGTCACATTCGTATCTAGGAAGGTGGCACGGGAGCCATACCCTGCTCCGTTTTCCGTCCCACCCGCTACGCCTGTAAGGGTACAAAATAGGAAGATTTTACATCCAGTTTGATGACAATATTTACATCGAACTTGAAATCTAAGTACAGCAGCAAACTCGTGTCTCCAGAGAGGATACTAACCCCTAAGTTCAATCAAAATGCGACTGTCTAATCACATCACGTATTCAACGTCGACCAACCTAAAAATCACGTACATAAAAGCAGCTACCGCTTAACAGACAATTTATCAATCAAATATGGTTGTTCAAATTCATACAAAAGGAAATATAGTATTAGCGGGATTTATTATTTAGCGGGCATAAGTGAAGAGAACAGAAATGATCACTACCTGTCACACTTGCTCTGTGCCCCCGAGAAGGGTGACATACCTGTAGCAAATCATCAATCCCGATGAATCCCCGATGAGTGCGCGCTCTGGTGACTCCACAAATTAGTCCCGAAGGACGGGGGCCCCCGGTCGGCTGAAGCGGGTTTTAGAAGTTCATGAGTCTAGAATACGTAGCTCCTTCAAAGGACATGTCCTAGCCTCGCTGTGGTGAGGCTCCCCTATTTGGAAGGGATCCAAGGAGATGAGCGAATCCCAGTAACATGCAGCGCCAGCGTAGTCCAACAATAAATTATAAATCGCTGTCGAAGATCCGGTCCGCCGTAGTCCGCTCCCAGGGCATTTAACCACACGAAGACACTCACAAGTCGAATTGCATGCCACGTCGAGCGTAAAATATCTCGACCGCTGGGTCCGACACAGATTCTTCAGGAGCTCTTCTGTAATGGTTCATTCGACCCAGCTGCTCTCGCCTCAACTGTTGACGAAAGCTTCGAAAAGGCTCGAATCATTTCAATAAAGGTGTCGCGGGGATTTGCTACTATCGCAAGTATGTCACCCAGAACAAACACAGAGCAAGTCGTAAATTTAACTCAAGTAACAAATCAATAGTAATAGTAAATACTTAACATGAAACACATCATATAAATAATACATGCCCTAAACAAGACAGTTTTCTGTACAATGCCATATTCAGTTATAAAAAAATTTTCTCTCTTCGAGGAAAATCAAGACAAAGGGGCGAAAGAAGTAAAAGACTCGTTGAGTACGCAGTGTGATCTCAAAAAAATCACAAAAGCTTCAAAGCAACTTTTCACCGAGTATGTAATGCTAGGGATAGAATGAAACAAATGTAATACGTGAGGTAACTAATATATAATTCAATATGCTCTTCCTGGTTCTCCTGACAATGTGAAGTTAACCTACGTCTACGCTTGCGAACACTAAATATGTTATTCAAAAATATTGTGGATGTTGTCTAGGCTTTTGGGCCCGGTTCACACTGATATGCCACTTTTTCACCGTTGCGTTGTTTAAAGTGCTTGCACTTTAAATGCTTGCGACCTACGGAAGACTTATAATAGCATTACGACACACATTTTGTTCCCATATCATTCCATATCTCATAAACTCGGAGTACTTAAAAGTAGCTCGAGTAACCCATTCCAGTCCACACTAGTGCGCTGTCTTTTGAAATATAAAGTGTTTAATCTTCCTTTCTCAAGAAAACCACTCCATCGCCGGGATCAAATCTGGAAAATCTTGACTAGGAGGCAACCACGCTGTACAGCCGACTGAGTGGAGCGTACTCGTATATATCAAACAAATTTGCTCACTTTCCGAGTTACATTTCCTAAAACTCAACAAATTAGTTCCAGTGTGATCACTGTGTCTCACTTGTGCAGGTTGTCCAAAGAGTACGGGCCGGTGTACAGCGTGCAGCTGGGACTGCGACCTGTAGTCGTGCTGCAGTCGAGGTACTGGATGCAGCAAGCCTTCGTCAGGAGCGCGGACACCTTCACCAACAGACCGCACGGCACCGTGCTGCACTTCATCGCTGGGGGCAAAGGTAGCGCGCCCTGTGCTAGGAAAACTCATTTATTTGTGATTTTCTAGCTTTAGTTTCGGCTTGTTCTATTCTCGCTGTAAAGCTTCTAGATTTTGTGAATCTGATGACGTTTGTGGTAAAAGCTTCAACTGAAGTTTTCTCGCGTCCACAAAATAGGAATTTATTTCGATGACTTAAAAGGTCGCTGGACTTAATTTGGCCTCGTTGTCCCTCAATTAATAATTTTCCGTTGCTTGGTCTATTAGCGTTTTCGAGTCTGTGATTAGACAGGGTGGAGGTACTAAGGGAGATCAGTTTTTTTCTATAATGGCTTGACTATGCTGGTGTCTCTACATTATGTCGCAAGCCCCTTATCTGAATAAAAAATGGAACTTAAAACGTTCATTGGTTTCGCTTAAGCTCGATCAAGCTGCGAGTTCACAAAGACGCGACGTGCAGCAGGTGGACGATCATGCAATTTCAAAGTACAATGAATCGAACTCCGCAAATCAAAAATTTAAAACACTGTAAATGAATTGCTTTTACGCACGAATGACGGAAGCAAAATTTGCAGTCCCAAAATTGCCACACTGAACATTATTCTACATTTTGCTTGTTGTCATACACTATTTCCATAAAATTACTTTAAAAATTGTGACTTTCCTACATCAGTGCACAATTGCGCTCCCGAAAACTTGTACTTAGAAACACGAGAGAGAGCCTGTCAACTTTAGTGTTGACTGATGTTCAGACAAGGAGGCCCCAGGTTCTAATCCCAGAGTGGACCTAGTTGATTTTCATGTACTCACGGAGTGCTTTCCTCAAGAAATAAAAATAAAAGCCAATATTCCTCATTGCCATTAGTAGTTCTGTTAGCCATAAAAAGGCATTTATAAATCAATTATGTTGATCACGATCACTTCCTCCCAGCCGGGCTTGGCTGGGGCAAAAAAGCTCGGTTTCTTTTCCTCTCAAGTTATGCGAAAGAAATAACCGTATAAAATTCGTTAAGAAACGTCGAACAAAGGATTTTTTTTAGTTTACCTTGTTTACGAGAAAAATGTGAAAATGTTTTAGGCACACAGTAAAATTTGCTTTAGATATTAGAAAAGTGTCGTTTTGTTGCTGCTGTTCACATTTCTAACTTTTATTCCTATTTTAATTTGCGAATGTTCGAAGTATCGAAGTGTTGTGTGCCCCTCAAGTGTGGTGATGTGTGCCCCTCAGGTGTGGTGATGTGATACCCCTCAGGTACGGTGATGTGTGCCCCTCAGGTGTGGTGATGTGTGCCCCTCAGGTGTGGTGATGTGTGCCCCTCNGATGTGATGCCCCTCAGGTGTGGTGATGTGATGCCCCTCAGGTGTGGTGATGTGTGCCCCTCAGGTGTGGTGATGTCGGAGGGGTCAACATGGCGAGACTCGAGACGCCTCCTGACGCAGGTGCTCAAGGAGTTCGGCATGGGCAGCTCCAAGATCGAGGACTACATCGCCCTCGAGCTCAACGAGTACATCGAAGTCATCAAGGTGCCTCTCATCAACCCTCTACTGACCAAAGTATTCTGGCGATTAGACTGGGCTTGGTTTTGTTCGAAAAACCAGCTGTAGCCTTATGGATATCCAATCAGGCTGCATTTAGTGTGTTATGAAACACCAGCATCATCCATATGAAAGCGGGTTTTGCAACATATATGTATAATTGGTGAAAAGTTACCCCTGTTGATGCGCAAGACTGGCCTCCTCAGCTGTTATGGACTACGCGCCTGAAATTTCCATGACTGATCTCCTCAGTCACGCGTGACTGGGGTGACCGTTTTCGTTCACTGGGCAGATCAGTTATAGATAGCAAAAGGGCTAATGTGATCGCGAATATAATTTTTAGAGAAATATATTCCGAGAAAAACATTTATTTTACATTAAAGATAGCGGACCCACAGAGGCTGATGCAACTGCACTTCGGCCGCAACTTGCTCAAATTTTCAGGCGAGGTCCCCACAAAATAGGCTGGTGTTTTTAACAGAGAACCTTGAAAAGATGCGGACGCACAGCTTTCAAATTACTCTGTCACTCGGATATTTCATTGAATGAATATATCACTGATCATGAGTTTCCCGTTACAAGATTTTGCTGATTTATCATAGCGTATTCTTTGGAAAGCGTATTTCTCAGAAAAAAATTTCTCTCATCAATAGGCTATCAAACAGCACTTTCTTAAAACATTGAAAGATCAATACACTCAAACGAACTCCAGATATTAAAAACCATTTCTCTTGCCTAGCAAGCTAGACCGGCAACACAGTCAGATGAACACAAACCGTCCGTTCAATTGCCTTGCAGAAAGAGGTGGGAAAGCCTGTGGAGGTCCACCCAGGCCTGGCGACGTCGGTGCTAAACATCGTGTGGCACATGTTCGCAGGGGAGCACTTCGAGGCCGGGGACCCTTTCCTGAGGTGGATGGTCACCTCCATTGAGAGGACTGCCAACCTCATCAACCAGGGCGGCTTCCTCAACTTTGCGCCCTTCATCCAGTGAGTCCTCAGGGAGTGCTGTATTCGGCATGAGTGCCGTATGCGTACTGTGTGCATACCGCATGCGTACTGTGTGTGTACCGTGTGTGTACCGTGTGCGTATCATGTATGTACCGTGTGCGCACCGTGTGTGTACAGTGTATGTACCGTGTGTGTACCGTGTGCGTACCATGTGTGTACCGTGTGCGTACCATGAGTGTACAGTGTGTGTACCATGTGTGTACATTGTGCGTACCGCGTGCGTATCATATATCTACCGTGTGTGTACCGTGTGTGTACCTTGCGCGTGTGACCGTTGTTGAGGAGTTGCATGTAGAAGACTTCATCTGTCACCCTCAAAGTCCTCAGATCAGTCACACTTGAGTTAGTGGATCTCAGGGCATGTGGATTTTTCTCGTTTTTTGATATATTTCAGTGTATGTAACCAACCTTGTGCTTTGAGACATTGATACCGTGCGTTTTGGGGCGTTTGTACAGTGTGCCTGGATGTGTGTGTGTGCCTTGTACCTGGTGAGTGTGTTTACTGGGTACTTTGTGAATGTGTGTACAGTATACTTTGGGTACGCGTGTACCATGTAATTTAGGAGTGAACATGCATTAGACATTTTAGTACAATGTACTGTACATACCTGAGTGTTGTACATTTTGGGTACGCCTATGTTTTGACATCCCGATGTGTGTCAGATTACTAGAAAGAATTCCTCTGTCTCCCAGTCGAGAAGAATCGGCTTTTGGATTATTGTACGGCTCCTTCAGTCGGTCTGCTCACGCAGCCTCCGATTCTGCGAGTATGGCTTTGTACTCTAACGTTCGATATCTTTCTTGATCCATAGTTACATCCTCAATCGCAAAGTCGGACGTTCGGTATCTCTCTTGATCCTTGGTTACATTCGCTCTCACAAAGTTAGACGAAACAAACTTTCTCATTGCTGTAACAAAAATTTACAATACGAACATTTGGCACTCTATTTTGTGACACAGGAAGTCTTCAATGCCAATACCATTATTGTAAAAGTTCAATTTTTGGGACTCCACTGTCAGTACCACTCCGACCGGAACACGTGCAATTTGTACAGTTGTATTTATTTCGGTAAAAAATATGTTATTGCATTCATAATGACAGTGGAAACATTTTCTGTATCATGGGTCACTACTCTGCTGAGAAATTTTTTTACAACCCTTTGTTGGTATAATCATTTTTAATAAATGCTTCCATTTATTTCTCATGTTACGAATCACTTAATTTTGAAAATTGTTTTAGAATATTTATCCTAAGTCACTTAATTTTATAGTTTGTTTCAGCTGTATCACTTAATTTCAGCATTTTGTCTTCAGATTTATCGGCACGTTCTTGCGGCCGCGCGCGTTCCAAGTCCTGTTCAGCATGATCTACCGCATGCTGTACTTCAACAAGATAATACGCCAGCACAGGCGGCAGCTGCACGACCCCACCCGCAGCCCGGACCTGGTGTACGCATTCCTGCAGGAACAAGAAAAACTTAAAAAAACGAATAAACCGACTGGAATTTTCACCGGTATGAAATGACATGGAATTTTGGTAACTTTTATATATTAGATGGACCTAGTGCGTTGCGATAAAAGTCCGATGTGTAGAATGGCAAGTGAAACTTTCTCGACAAACTGTGATACGGACAGTGAAAATTTACATTTTGTTTGAATTAATCAAATAATAGCTGTCAAATTCACCTGTGAGCTTTCGCAAATCCCAGTGGTTTTAAGGTACGCACCTTGAGTGAGTGAAAAATAAAAGATTTGTTTATTTAATTGATCACTGAACTGTCCATTCATCCTTTTGGGTCAACCCTTACTTTCGCCATAAACGCCCAAGGCTGTGTGCTTCTCCACCTGAATGAAGTTTGCTCATGTGAACATACCTTACTTGACACGTAGTGTAGAGCACACGCGCTTCCAAAACTTGTGGTAATAAATTGTTTCAGATTGTTTCAAAACACAAGGGAGTCAAGTTAATTTGTTCCTGTTTCATTTCCGCCACGACGAGTGCTCAGACTCTCAGCTGCGGTGGCTGCTGAGCGACCTGTTCGTGGCCGGTCTGGACACGAGCGTGTCGGCCATGCGTTGGGCCTTCCTCTTCATCGTGAAGCATCCACCGGTGGCGGGCAGGCTGTCCGCTGAGATCGTGGAGGTGGTGGGCCGTGAGCGCAGGCCTTGGTAAACCGTTTCCTAGTTCGCTTTGTTTTTAAGCCTTCATCGATCAAAAGAACCGCGCGGTCCCATTTCATGAGGCTGCTGCTAGTTTTTCGTAAAAAGCTAAATGCGACCTTATCACGATATAACTTGGTCGTTATGGGGTCCCATGCAGTAACCGTTTACGAATAATTCACGAACAAATGAACGGTAAATGAGAGTAGTTTTTTTTCCCGTTGCGCGAGAGCAATTCTTAAGACACGATCTACGATTTTAATTAATAAAAGTAGTGAATGTGTAGTATAAAAAAGGAAAATGAACACGATCGACTTTTCAAATTAATATTTTTGCTTTTTACTTAAACACAAAACATACTATTTCCATTATAATGAACGACTCTTGTGACATTCTTGATACCGTTGAAAGTTTAGACTGCGAATATGCGCTTATCTCATCTCAATTGCATTGTTAAGGGTTGATGGTGAAGATTTCAATTTCTGCACTCGCAAAGTAAAGTTGAAATAAAAACGTTCAGAAATAGGAATGACGAAGTCATGCTTTAGTAGTATTGTGATTCTAAAAAATTATAATAGTTCTCTTTGGTGCATTGAGGAATGCCCTCGCGCAATGGCAAAAAACGACTCACACACTTATCGTTCATTTGTTCACGAACTATTTCTATAAATGCAGAATCGTTTAACCTGATGAAATTACATTAAATGGCAATGACAATGAGTGAATATAGAAGTTTCTGAGGCCGTTAGTTACGGAGTCATAAGTATTTGACAATAAGGAAACTTTTTAATAGCCCGCCCTGTACATGCCAACTTCCTTTTTTCCAAATTGCGTGACACCTCACGGTGTCACCAACATGCACAAAGCACATGTAGATGCACTAGTAAAAAACTAGTATATCTACTGACTTTATATTTATGATTTATTTATAGTTAACTCATTCTAGATTTATTGTAATTTTTATCACATTCCAGACTTACTTTAGTTTTCAAATCCTGTCTTTACTCTAGTTTTCTCATCCCAGTTTTATTCTAGATTCATCTCAGTTCTCATATTCTAAATTTATTGTACGTACAATAATTCTCACGTACCAAATTTATTCTATTTGTCACATTCTAGGATGATTCGAGTTAACACATTCTGTGTTATTCTCGATCTCCCATTAAATTTCATGTACGTATTACGGAATAAAATGCCGCCCTACAGCCTGGGTGACCGTGACCGAATGCCGTACATGGAGGCGTTCATATGCGAGACACTGCGGTACGCGGCTGTGGTACCCGTGTTGGCCCACGCGCCTGCGCACGATACCACTCTAGGACCGTACCACGTCCCGGCAGGTACCATGATCATCACCAACCTTCACGGCACACTGCACGATCCTGATGTGGGTTCTCCTGACACATGTTTTCATGAGCATGATCGAATCTTGTTGTGTTTCTGTACAAAGTGCTAAAAATAATGAGAGCTGTTTGTGAGGGGTAGCTATGTGTCTAGCCGTGGTGCTCTGGTTAGTCTGCGGCACTCGTGATTGATGTTCAGACCTTGGTTCTGATTTTTAGTCCATTAAATCGTGCGAAACGCTGACGAAATTCATCCAGTATGGGAACCTGTCGTACCTTGGACCTTATATATCTCATAATTAGTGTTGATTTTGGCCTTTTCTGAACTTTTTTGAAGAAACTATTATATCTGCCATTAAAGTTATATCTTAGAACAGCCACTTTTTTCTGATATAATAGTAATGGTATCCTGCATTCCTGTACAGAGAGCTAAAATCACAACTAGGTGCCTGGTAAATAGGTCCGAGGTGCAAGAGTACCTGGGTATGACTATGGTGGAATTCCCGTTAAATTTATTTGAAAATTTTGAAATAAACGTAAAATATGTATATACAGTAAATAAGAATGAAATACAGGTGAAATTCATGTTAAATAGATGTAATAAATACATTCGTGAATAAATTATTCAACATGATACACTCACACACACATATATATAATGAACATTAAACTAAGAAGAAGTAAAGGTGAAAAGATCATGAAATATTCAAACGTTGGTATGAAATACCAATGAAATCAACATGAAATGAGTAAAATATAAACTTGAAATAAACTTACAATCAAATATGAAGTAAGCTTGAAATTGACTTGGAATGAATACATAATCAACTTGAAATAAACATGAAATAAACTACAAGTATATCAAGAACCGTTAAATGAAATGCATGCATGAAATGAATATGAAATAAACATGAAGTAAGATGCTGAATCTTTTCAGGTGTGGGCTGACCCAGAGGTGTTCAGACCAGACCGGTTCCTCACGGCCGACGGACTACTGAAGAAAGACGAGAACTTCGTTCCCTTTTCCGTGGGTGAGTTTGATAAATTAAAGAAAATTATTTAAGTAATCCCGCTTAAGTTTCCCACCTCTCGCTCAGAATAAAATGAGCGATTTTATAAAATCTTGCTGCCTTTGTTAATTTTTTTTGAGTCCTCGTTAATGAGGGAAAGCGCAAAAGAGGTTTTCAGTTCTTTCGCTGTCAAAGACATCGTTTTTAATTACGTTAAGAAACGTTAGGCTCACGCTCTTGTACAACCCATCGTCCGATACGAGACGTCTTCGCCAGTGGAGGACAATTTTCCCTCATTGTAGAAATGCGTCCCGCAGGTCGCCGCAGTTGCCTGGGCGAGTCGTTGGCACGAGCCGAAATTTTCCTCTTCCTAGCCACGATCCTGCAAACTTTCGACGTGCTGCCCGGCTGCGACCCTCTCCCTCCCATGGACTACGTGTACGGCCTTTTTCTGCATCCTAAGCCTTTCAAAGTTGAGTTCCAACTGCGGGAGTCCAATCGGAGAACAAGAGAACCCGAGAAGGCGTAGGGAAAAAGATGTCTTAGTTTACCAAATTATTGTTACGTTATTAGTCATTATATAAACATTTTTAGGGATCGTATCGTGTCCTTGGAAAATTTCCAGGATCTTTTCTAGCGACCTGAAATCCTCAAAACAGAACTTCGGTTGATAGTGCAGTGTCATGGAAGACACAAAGGGCCAATTTGTTTGAAGAAACCTGAGCACACAGTCGTGCATACGAGTGCACATTCTCGTGTATTACACGTGTCTATTTATATCGGATGGATAATATTCTATTCTATGCATTGTTAGCTTTGCTATTATTTAACTCGGGTGTGAAGTGAGTTCACCACTTGGTTGTCATGTTAAGGTTTCCAACATCACACTGAGAGGAACTCGTAGGCTTGTACAGGCTCAGGTGTCTCCACCTGGTTATTGAAAGGATAGATCATCCTATAGCTCAGAGTGACACGCCTATAATCGGTAATATTTGTAGCCTTATTACAGATAGTCATTCTGGTTCACTATACTACATTTCGTTTGAAACTTAACTCTTACTTGTAAAAATTATGGTTCGTTACCTACGCTGCAGCTTTCTACTTCGTGTTTATGGTACAAGCATTGGGATTGGTCGACGTTTAAGGAGTGTATAACTTCTAGGCCTACGAGAAACTTTCATCGAAATAAACCGAAATGTTCAGGTGATGAATACTAACTAATATTTGTTTGTATCTTATCGCAGTGGAATATTCGGTTATGTTAATAACGTAAAGTATTGTATACAGTCTTGGTTTTTTGGATCGGAAAACTCAAGATGTGTATTTATCAACACTTGGTGTGAACTTGTTAGAGGTTGTGATGCAGTCTTGCAGTATTAAAGTGGTTCTTCATTTGCGTACCCTGGCTTATTGTTTACTCACATTGTACAAGTATACTTTTTTACCTGAATATTTTTATCATTTGTTATGTGTAAGTAGGTTATATGATTCAGTAATAAAAGATTTTTTAGTTACGCGTTTTTTTCACGTGTTTTGGTCATATAGTGTAGAGGGCAATAATTGGAGAACCTCTCCATTAGTTTTCACTTACGAGACTTTCACCGAAGCGGTCAGGCCTTCTCAGGAATACTGATCTGTACGCAAGCTCGTGTCTGTGTGTGTATGTTAATGGGTATGACACTGAATACTTCTGAATCGCGATACGTGTACGAGTTCATTGATATGTATGTACGTGAATGTGAGTTTATATGATTATGGGTGTGTCTCTGTATGTGTGAACTTGTCACTTTCCGTGAATAAATGTGGCTGAATAATTTGAGTACTGCATGTGAGATTCCTCCGTGCGAGGTATAATGACGGGTTACAGTGTATTTCGATGCAATTTAGGATTTACGAGCGGTTATTCGCCCCTTGCGTCAAACGCATTTGTTAAAAATGAATTTGAAATAATTTATTATTTTCAGCAACAACACAAAAATCGGTAATGTTTCGCATGTATCTTTTTCATCTCTTCACAAAGATGTCTTGGTTTTATTTTTGTATTTGTGTGACTTTACAATGTCTAGAATGTTTTCAGTTTTCTCCCCAATGGTCGTGCACCAGTGCATTCTCCATGTAACGGAGCTGTATAATTTCACAGTTCAATCTATTTTTATAGTTATGGATTCTGTAAACACAGAACTTCATTCATTATTATTTTTCTTTGGGAATATTCCTCCTATTTAATTGAACTCTTTCGATGATATATTTTAGATAGCCAAGCCATGACCTGACAAAGATGTTACCCAATGAAGGTGAGAAAATTTAACTTCTTCTCTGAAAGATTATCCCATTTTTTCAAATAAACGAGCTAGTATACACAAACATGATCAACATCACCATTTAATGAAAGGGTGTGCGTGTGTCCGGACTTGCTAATTTCACTGACGAAAATCAGTATCAAATATTTAAGTCTCTTCTTTTTAAAGCAAAACTTGGCTGAATGCCATGTGTCTCAGGATTTCAGGGTGCGATGGGCCTCAGGTGAAGAGGCCTCAGGGGGTACGTTCACCTGAGAGTAGAGCTTTGTGTGCCGCAGTCCAAGGCCAAGGCCTGCACCTTGAATCAAACCGGTTAATTTATTAGGAGCTATAAAGTTTACTATAAAGAGACGTCGCTTCCTTAAGATTCCAGCAAAAATTGTATTAGTTCTTAAAAAATACTCAGATAGTATGTTGGTGAGCTGTTGGGTATTCTGTACTCGCAGTTCCATCTTTAAAAATTTTTAAATTGAATATTTGTAAGTTGTAAGGTATATTTATTCGCATGATGCATCAGAGTTATTGAATATCTATGTCCGATGCTCGAAGTAAAATTTATGAAGTTGTTTTTACATTTTTTTCTCTCTCTGACACTGACTTACAGTATAATCTCTGAATTTTATTCTGAAGTAGCTGAACGTTTGAACGCGCCATATTCGTTCCCGTTTACCACCCGCATACGAGCGGCGATCCAAAACCTGCAGAGCAAGTTATTTTTGTATTGTAAGGTAAGTTTCTGCCTCCTCGTACGAATCGAAAGATTTTAATCTTTGAGAGATACACGCAAAATTGTTTTAAGTCAAAATTTAAGGCGAATATTTGTCATGGCGGCATCTCTTATGTGAGTACACAATTATAATTTTTTACGTGATAAATATTTCAAACCCGTTTTAGTCTTTGCGAACATTCACACTCACGCTCTACCGACACACTTGATGTGTCGATGTACAGAGAAAATACGAAAAAATTGCAGTTTGAGTGCCATTTGTTCTGGATGAAGTTAAACAAGAGAATGTTATTTATGTGATCGAATGCTACCAAAGTGATCAGAGTAGTTGTTACGCACTGAAGCTCTATAGAAAACTAGCTTTTTTCAATTGCCTCAGACATATATGCTTTCAAGTATAAATTTTACTCACTCGCTTACAGAGAACAAGGTCAAAAAATGTCATTTTCTCTTCTTTTCTACGTTTTCTAAATGTGTTTGGTATTTACTTAGTCTGCCGACTAAGTGACATTTTATTTTAACAATTTTCTCGGGAATAAACTAACTTACGTTGAAAGTTAGCGGCTCTTCGTGTGTACATAAGATACAAGATAGTTCTTATGAATTCCTGTGTATTTGCAATAAAAAGTTTCACAAAATATAAATTAAGTTAGTGACATGGAATTCTTCTCTACAATACTCATGCTATTTTTATATTCATATCCATACGCTGTTATTGTAAAAATTTAACTAACTTAAAACAAAATTATAATATTTCCATCTTGTGGACATTTTCTTTTTCCAAACGACAGAAACTTGATGCTTTCAATGCATTTGTATGTCCTTATTCACTGGTTGTATTCTCTTGCGAATTGTGAAAACTGAGTCACTGGAATTCGAAGTGACTTCAGTTCTACTAAAAGATTTCGATGATTATTTCTGTAGCTCTCTATTGAGTATAGTGGGTTAGTGTTCTGGTACAATGAATTTTTCGCAAGTAACTGGATGAAAAATGTAGGAGCACAGTGACGTTCAGGTCTTCAGGATAACAAGCTCAGTTCCAGCCTGGGCGTCATTGAGATAATACATGTGCTCCGGGCTCTGCTACAAAACCATCCTGACTAACGATGGCACCCACGTCTGGGTATAATATGCGCCGTAGCGTCGATAACGAAGGTACAAGGAAATACGTTGTAAATGCTATGCTCGAAAAACTCTTTGAAGTCTTCCCGAATAGCAATATATCGGTGGACAACATCAAGACACGTATAGATAGTGTCCTATGATCAAAATGAAATAAAAAATCTATAAGTGTCTTTGAAGAATTTGCTTTTTTGACTCGTAGTGAAAGTGAAGAAATTAAAAAAATACTGCGTCCCAATGAAGTAAATAGATCGCACACTGGTGTTGAACGATTGTGC
>VOMN01099462.1:0-13843 GCA_014899125.1 Orchestia grillus
TGCATGCATCCATGCATCCATTCATGCATGCATGGATCCATTCATGCGTGCATCCATCCATTCATGCATTCATCCATTCATGCATGCATCCATCCATTCATGCATCCATTCATCCCTGCATGCATCCACTCATCCATGCATCATTCATTCATCCATGCATGCATCCATTCATGCATGCATGCATCCATTCATGCATGCATGGATCCATTCATGCATCCATCCATCCATTCATGCATGCATCCATCCATTCATGCATGCATCCATCCATTCATGCATTCATTCACTCATTCATGCATTCTCTCATTCATTCACTCATGCGCGCATTCATTCGTACATGCAATGACACATTGCCATACATACTTACATGTGCGTTCACATAATATATAAGTAAATTAATAGACCACGGGACCTGGACGCCAATGCAGGGACTGGGCCACAGCGCCCTCCTCCCCCCCGTCCCCCCCCTGGGCACGCATTGCCATGACGACGCATGTCGTCACCCACATGGAAGAGCTGACGTCACAACAGCCAACACAAAATTGACCCGAGGTCGCTCAACTTAAAACAGCAACTCCTGAAGTGAAAGCAGCTCGTAAAGACCAAGTAAACTTGCTAATGTCTAAAACTACGCACACAAATGTAGTTTGACACAGAAAATTGTGAAGATACAAGAAGTTTTTAGCTAGTCAAGATACGTCGATATTGAAATTTAATACAATTTACTGAATACGGACCTAATTTTGAGGAATCTCCGGTGTAGCAGCGCTGAATATAGAAAATAAGACGCACTGATCATAAACTGATTCAGTAGGAAAGTGGAAGCACACGTAAGTCAACAACGCAAAAAATGCACTCTCTATCAAGACTATTCCATGGTCACGCTTGCCCTACTTTACCTATATAGTTAAGAAAGATATTTCATATGAACATCAAGTTCAGTAAAAATTCATGGTCATTAGTATAAACACAACTTAAATGTAAAACAGAATCAATGCCAGCACAAGAAATAAATATGCTGAAACTTATAAAAACAAGTCCCAATAGGACTAGTCAAGTACAAACGAAGACTCAAATGTAACTCTAGAACAGGCCCGCCTAAAGCTGTGCTCTCAGAGAGTACCAGAAAAAATTAAACCCAATGAAATAGGCGCAAGTTTTGCAGGACACAGCAGAGATAAATATAAAAATCGAAGTATTTGAAAGGCTTACCATTCTCACCTTAAATAATTGATACGGTTAAAAAACGTTCTGAGCTTTGGCAGCCGTAAAAACTGACGCGCTGAGAAAACAAGTCCAATAATATGAGAGGTTACAAGTGCAATGCAACTTATTCACAGAATTAAAGAAGTTAAAGAGAAATTTCCTTCAGCTTTTGAAATAGATACTCGCAACAGAAGACAACAAAATCCCCTAACCTCACACCCTCGCCCGATGAACCCCTTAAAGCACCTAGTCTGCCTGGTCCATGGCGACTTACGACATGGACGTATTCACACACTCCTAGTTTGCATCAGAATTAGTGAAACATATTTTAGCAACGAAAAAAATGCACCAGAATGATTATCGTAACACTTTGAATTAGCGGGATTCATGCTTTCCCATGAATGCGGGAGAGAAAACTTAACGTGCCACTTGGATTTACGCAGAGCAGCTCCACACGTTTGCTTTCAAATACTAAATAAAATGTAGTTCTCATTCAGCTTATAAAACTAAAGTATTGTTACGAAAGTAGCCTGCCACATAACAATGAAACTTAATAAACACCAAGAGTACAATCAACAACACGCGTGCATTTTCTTCCAAAACTTAAACCTCAACATTCCCGAGAGTGGAAGCAGATACTTTTGTTTTTCTACTTCAAATATTGCGTTCTATTACTCAACCCGAAAACTCCCGCTCAACATTCCCATCTAAGCGGCTAGTCCAGCGACACAGGTGTACAGACTGCCAACACCACGTCTCCCACCACTACGTTAACAGAACAAGTCAGGCATGAAAAAACGTAAATTTAATCTCAATCAATCGTCATCCCTAAAGAAGTATACAGCGGAATGATTGGAATTTCTGTATGCTTTCTTCCTTTGGCATTATTAGGAAGTATTTTAACATAAAATGTCATACGGTACCAAGATCAACAGAACACATCTGTTGAAGAATTCATCACTGCTTACCATCCAAATATTCGTAGTTCTAAACCTTTCACACCTCTGAAGACTCGAGCGAGATGTTTCATCACGGCGCAAGGGTTTCAGGACTAAATTAATAACTTGAAAGCTCCCTATCCACATAAATACTGCCGCAACAGCAAAATGAATGAACAGTTAGCATGGACTATAGAGAATGGAAAATCAATGCACAAGTTGTGTTTCTTCACAGGATTCCCTGTGCATAAAAATAACATGTTGAAAAAGACGGGCAGAGTAGAAAAAAGAGGTAGCGAAGAACGTGTGAAAATCGAAAGAAGCAAAGTGGACACGAAAGATAGAATTGCTTCGCGAAGACTTATCTACGGCTGAGGTAATCTTACAGTGCTTCTCTCGGCGACGTCAGTCCCAATAGAATACGATGGACAAACCTAAACCTATTGCCTATCCTATGCGCCCCAGAGAGAGGATGTATGAGGAGATCCTATTCAGGAAATATGCCTGTTGAAAGGTAAGCTTAATTTTGTAATGAGTGCACACGACTTAAAAAAACCGCTTAAACTAAGTCAAATAAATGTTGCTACTGACTGCGATGATTTTAGCGGTTAGATGAGGGGAGTATTCCAGAGGTCTCCTTAGTTCTGTCCTAAATGTACCCCGGCATTTAACCTTATATGGATCCCTCGCAAAAATAATAGGCCTAACGGACAGTAGAAATAATAGCTTAGTCTTAAATTTGTATAGTTTCGGTCCAAATTAGGCGAAATAAGCACACAATTGCATAAAATTAGATAGACTGATTTTGGACTACTCTGTTCATTTGAAAAAATAAGTCGGTAATTTTAATAAAGTATAGTTGGTGAGGAGCAAGTGAGAAGTTGGAACTAAAATTTCCCTATTGATCCCTTCTCCCCTTCATTTTATTCCAGAGTAACATATCTAATGAGAAAATTACTTAAGTGAAGACCTACCACGGAATAGCATGACACTCTCAGAGGTCTTTAATCAAACGTCGTTTCTTTGCACTCCTCAACAACTGAAAACCACAAAAAATGCTTTCATTCGTCCACGACTAATTCCGCATCAGCAGTCATCGTTGACGAATAAAATAAATTGCGTGAAATCAACCAAAGTCGTCAAGAGATGTTTCGAAATTAACAATTACAGCATAAACCATTACCTCTAAGACAATAAATATGCTTTAGAATATAAAAATAGCAAATTGCTTCTTAATCTAGAGAAGAAAAACGTAAAAAAGTAGAATACATTAGTGCTAAGAGAACAGACTTCAACGTTACTATGGCGATCGTTAAAATCTAGTTTCCTACATCATTCAGGAGATCCAAAACGATATCGTTTGCCGCCTAGACCATCGCAGAGAGAAGAAATAGAGGAAAGTAATCAATAAAGTTAACCTTTTAAGCACAACGTAGTCCTAGTGGGCAACCGACAGAAAAGCGTGTTAAACTGGGGGGTTTAACACGCTCCCTACGCATGGGTCCCTGGTCTACTAAATAACCACTCTTGCGTAATCGTTTGTCTGGGCGTCAATTAGTTTTATCTACGATTCTGAAAACTTTCATACATGAACTATGAAAATAACTAAATACCATTAAACAGTATGAAGAGAGAGATTAATTCAAGCATGTCTAACTTCCGAACAAGAAAGTGTCACAGAATTTAAATTTGGCGACTTTTATGAAGGAACTTGACCGTACGCAGGGAATGAGTTCGTGAAGGACACCTTTAAAACTACAATATTGCAGCCTGCAAACAGCTAATTTTTTACACTGGCAAAGAATAATCTCACTCACACTACTTGACGAGTCTTAGAACTGGACTAGTCTTCAATTGGGAGGGCTAGTGGCAAATATTTTCAAAATTCTGTTCGCATTCAAAGTTCATGCAGTTGTGGTTCATAAGGATCCTTCCTATTTACACTGGGTTTCTTTACGAATAAAATTAGTATCCTTCAGAAGTATCACGTCCATTGCATTTATGAAGTCTCCATTTATTGTGATTTATTTTCTGTTATCACGTTTTCTTCATCCCAAGCTTCAAGGGCCCAGCTTTAGTCGCCCTCTTCGCTTCAATTTGTCTCTGACGGTCGTCCTTCTTCTGTTCTCTCTGAGCAGCTCTTTCGTCTGTAAAATTAATAAAATCAAAACTTAGTGAGAAAAAACACACGAAACAGAAAGTTTTAGTTCAATTTAGTCTACTCGGTTTAAAAGAAATGCACCGAAGTCGAGGTTACTCTTCCTTAATTAACTAAGGCAGGATCTTGCAACGCTAGTTTCTCCTTTCAGATCAGTCCATGTCCACTGGTAAACTGGATACGCGTTCCACTCGAATGATGTCGACTAAATATCTCAGAAATATGGAACCATCGTTAGTTTAGAGCGTCTCGGCACTATATAAGGCAATGTACGTAGCGAAACTGGAAGGGTCAAAAATTATTGAGACTTAGTGAAGTGGTAAGTTTAGAGCAAGTGACCGGTTGTACTGTGAAATGAACATCGCACTTACTCATGAGCATTTCTCTTACCTATACTTCAATAAAAAAATTCTGGTGAGGCTGAAGTTTTACTGTAGAAAATAATTTAATTCATTTCATAACAATTAATTTCTTAGACATCTAGGTTACTATTAACGTGATATAATGTTTACAAGATATTTTCATCGGAATTTACTTCCTATTTGGGTCTTGAACACTTGAAAGCCAGTTATGAAATGACTTTCCGTAGTTTTTCAAACTGCGAAGCACATTCTAAAGACTTGGAATGATGATATGCCCAACGCAGGGCTACCGCATGAAGCGTTAGCTTCATGCAAGGGATGACAATTTAATAACTTTTAATTTACCGTACTTGGCAATAATGTCACTGAGGTGTCCCATGTCTCAAGATGTTACAGACAATATCATATTAGTTGCTAACATATTTTTCGTACATAGTTATGAGTAAAGACAAATTTCAGTCATACTTGTAAAAGTCAGGCGCCAAATAGAGGAAACCTATAGAGACTGATAAGCCAGTTCGAAAGTTTATTTTTTCTCCACCTTTGAGAAGGATAAAAAATTTATGGGTCTCGTTTATCCAAATCCGCCACATAGCAAAACCGTGAAATTCATTTGAAATACCTTTGGAAGCATTGAAGCTCGGTGTAGATGACCTGTTGCCGCTCGCATTCGATGAAGGAGGCGTCGGTCTCTTCACAGACTCCGGCTCTATCTGAAAACAAACCACCAAAATAAGACTACTGGAAAAAGTGCAACCTCATCGGTAGAGGATAAGCTGTGTGAGCAGCGATGAAGGCTAGGGGTAAAATAAGCCACAACGGATCTTCATAATCTGGTTTATCTTCAGTCACATAGTATAAACATGCCACTGCCTCTCAGGGAACCCAATTATGGAATAGCGACAACATAATCTGTACATTCAGTTATAATCTAGATTTTATTTCTTTCTTAGAGTTTAAATGATGGCATCAAGACAAATTTTCTAACGTTATTTGGTAAGAAACTGACTTCAAAAAGATAAAATTACAGATCTGCAAGTACTAACTTGAGTCTCATTGAAAATCTATACCTAGAATTGAAAGTTCGAAACGACGAGCTCATGAAATACAAAATTTAGAACTATGGAAAACTGAAAAAATCTGTCTCGAGAAACTTATACAAACCTAATCAAGAAAAATAGAGTAGAAGAGCTGGAAGCTATTAAGGTATTAGTTTCCTTAATGTCATGAACTATTTATATTGTGGTCATGTTCAAGTTCTCTCACAGGACGAATAATTTTTGTGTTTTATCTTTTGTAAAAATTTCTCGCTATGTATTTTAAAATTGACCAATCCTTCTAAAGATGGAATTTTGTGTTCTTTAATACTTAAAAAAAAGTGCACCTCCTCAGAAAGCGTAGGATAGGCCATAGGGTTTTAAGTTGATTATCTATGGGGACTGGGGTCCCTAGGGGGATATCATCAGGTAACTTCAGCTTTATCTAGGCCTTTGGGACTTCTAACTTTCGTGCCCACTTTGCTTCTTTCTATTTTCCGCCTTCTTCACAGATGATTCTTTATCCTTTCTTCCTGTTCCGTCCTAACTTGCTGTTTCTATGTGCAGGGGACCTTGTGTAGAAACACACCTTGTGCATAGATTTCTCGTTCCATAGTTAATGGTCCCTACTCTGTCGGCGCGAAATAGTCTGAGTTCCTTAAGCGCTGCTATCCTTGCAACTACGACTGCTACTATCGGAGTGTAAGGACCTTGGCATCATACGAAAGCAGAATTAAGCAAAATGGATAAAAATATTGAATTTCTGTAAGCGTACTCATATTACATCACGAACTACGCACTTGCAACATCGCTTTACCTCAAAAGTGCTCCATAAATGTTGCATCGGCAAATAAATGAACATTTCGTCTTGGTGCGATGTGAGTATGGATTGACATGCGATAGTTTTGAGTTCGAGTTCAAAAATAATTTATCTTTGGACAGCAGCTCTTTTTTTTGAGAAAACGACTTATTAATTTTAGCTCCGGTGAAAGGTAAAATTGATGAAATAATAACTTCAGAGACAGAATTTAAATTTGCGTACCTAAAATTGGGTACGTGACACGCAAGGTTCCAGAAGCTGGCGAGAATAAACTGAGGTCCAGAACATTTGATGGACCGCAGAATACGAAAACTTGTTCAAGAACCATAATTAACCGCATCAATGAACAAAATTCAATCTAATGCTTGGTGTTCATTCGTTCAAGTTCAAAAGCATTTCTTGGAGACAACACGGAACACACGCTTCCTAACTTCCCAATTCTCGATTATAACGTGGGCATAAAGGAAGGCCCCCACCAAGATAACTGAGATCGATTTCCATAAAACTAAGGCGACTGCAGTGAAGAAGAGGAATATTCCACCAGGACATCAAAACTACGGCAGATGGGTACCGAGGATGGTCGGATTGCCGCATCAAGGCTGAAAAGTGTTTCTAGTGCATAAGTATTTATCTACTTCTTGAAACGCACATCTTTCGTTGCCTTGTTCGGTTTCATACCAAGCTGTATGGTAAGTTAGTAAATTAGATTAGTTTATTAGCTGGTGTGAAGTCCCCTACCCATATAAAATGGGCTTCAAAAAGAGCGTAAAGTAGGGACCATTTAGCATAGACTTTAGAAAACGCAAAATCTATGCACAGTTGTGTTCCTACACAGGAATCTTTGCGCAGCGATGCAGCTAGTTAAGCCAAAAAGAGGAAGAAAGATAAAGAATAATCAGCGAAAGAAGGCACGAAAATGGAAAAAAGTAAAGTGGTTACGAAAGGCACAAATCCCGAAAGCCTAACTAATCCTCGGGTAACTTAACCGTGTCCCTCTGGGGTCGCCAGTCCCCATAACACAGAGGTAAAGAAACCTAATTAAGATAACCCTATTGCCTATCCTGTGCCCCCTGAGGGGCTGTGTGCTAAAATTTAAATAGAATCAACGTGAAATGTAGGAATACAATTCAAATTACAATGATTCAATTCCATAAAAGGCCAATATAACGCATCTCAAAACTACACTCGATACGCCATCTAACGATTATTCTGCACATAAAATTTACCTAGAAAGAGGTAAAAAATTCGCAGCAACTAAAAATGCAATTGGCCGGTGCTATTAATTACGAGGTGCATCATTAAGTTACGAGTACCTCGAAAGGATTCCTATTTTCCTATTAATGGCGTACTTGCGACATTCTCTTACCTCTAAAGGATCCCAATTGTCGTTCTCCCATCCGGACTCGGCTCCAGGAGACGGTAAATCCTCCTGAAAAAAGAAAGCGAAAAACAATTGAAAAACATCCAATGCTGCTGCTTCAGCGATACAATTACGAGTTGCTGCAGGCGTGGTCGCCCAAGGGGCATTCATCGAGATGGGCAGCAGAAAATTTCAAGTTACCAGTCACAGGGAATTTAATGACCCATTAACACACAGTTTCAGTTCTTTGGACACTATGACAATAATGCCGAATATGAACCATGGTAACGAAAAAGAATGGCGATAGATTTCATTGATTACACCACGCCTATACATTTTTCTAATGAAACAATAAAATGAATATAATTATAAAAAGGAAACCCACAGCAATGGCAAAGGGGTTAAAATTGGTTCAAGCCCGCATCCAAATACACCACCCGTCCAGGAGACCTCGACACAAAATGCTTACACTGACAAGATCCCTGAGGCGGCCGATCATTACGTCGTGAAAACACGTAGAGCATCTATCAGCGCCAAACATTTGCTTACACCACTAACTCACTTTCCAGCAAGACAGTTAACGAATCAGTTAGGGGTATGCATTTATTATAAAACCTAGGTAAGGAAAATAACTTGAATTTTTAACTTTTAGTTGTAGTTGTAATGGTAGTGAAAGCAGCGCTTCAGAAACTCAGTCTATCTCGCACCGAAAGAGTAGGGACCATTTAGTATGGACTTAGGAGAACGGGGAATCTATGCACAGGGTGTGTTCCCACACAAGATCCCGTGCGCATAGAAACAGCAAGTTAAGAAGGAAGAGCAAGAAAAGACAAATAAGAAATAGCGAAGAAGGAATGAAAACGGAAGGAAGCAAAGTGGGCACGAAAGACAGAAGTCCCGAAGGCCTATCTAAAGCTGAGGTACCCTAGCAGTACTCCCCTGGGGGCGCTAGTCCCCATAGCATAGGATAGGCAAACCTAACTAACCTACCTCTATTGCCTATGGCCTATCCTATGCCCCCTGAGGGGTTTTAACTTTCAAACTGAGGATTTCTACAGTTGGTTATTCAGGTGACAGAGTGACCCCCAAAACGCTCACCATGGCTTGCCAGTCGCCCCCGTCATCAGACCACTTGTCCTCAGTGTCCTGAGAAGCGGCTTGCATGTACGACTCGACACTGGGCACCCTGGAGGGGCCGGTGCTGTTGGGGGCGAGAGCGGCACGCGGTGCTGCTGCTGACGGAGGCTGGACCAGTCCTCCGTCCTGCCGTAGGGACGTCTGGGACGCAGACCGCCCCGCCTGCACATGTGAGGGGCTTGTCATGCACACGCAATGAGGATAAGTTCATACTAAAAATGGTCATTTTCAGAAAACTAAGTGGTGGTAAATTTATACTAAGCAAGTACATCTTCGGTAAACTGTGTGATGGAAAATTCACGATAAATAAGCACGTTTTCGGTACACTTCCGATCACAAAATGGTTTTTGATAGGTACACTTTCAGTAAAATAGATTACGATAAATTGTCAGTAAAATAAATTACGATAAATTGGCAGTAAGTACAGTTTCATTCAACTAAATGGTGGCAAATTTATACCGAAAAGTACATCACTATCAGTTGAATAATTAGTTGGTTAGTTTAAAGCTCCCTAGCTACATGGAATAGGATTCCAGGAGGACGAAAGGAAGGGACCGTTTAGTATGGATTAAAAAGAACGGGGAACCTAAGTACAAGACGTGTTCCCACACGGGATCCATTACGCATAGAAACAGCTAGTCAAAAATAAAGAGGAAGAAAAGACAAAGAAGAAATATATAAGGTACACAAATTTAAAAGCAAAGTGAGCACGAAAAATGTTGAAGTCTAAAAACCTATATATTGCTGGTGTAACCCAACAATGTCGGCTGGGGGACGCCAGTCCACGTAGCATACGATAGACGAACCTAACCCTCTCGTCTACTCTATGTCCCTGAGGAGGATTCTTACACGAGGAAAATTCAAATTTAAATTTGCAGAATTGTTTAACACGTTGACTCCGATTCTCCACACAGGTAAAATTACATGCCAACAAATATCTCTACTGTGAATTTAAAAATCAAGGATTTAGGTTTGACAAATTTGGTTACTCAATTAATTTTCTTTCTAATCAGAATTAGCTTATTCGATTGATGAACACAAATTTGAAGAAAACTCGAAAATTTGTATTTATACACGATAATGCTTTGGTTACATTTGGTTAGGTTAGATGATCGCGTGTACCATATTTGACCCACTTCGGAGTCAACGTGTTAAAATTCAATTTTCCATCTAATTTTCCGAACACTCAGGCAGAAGGGAACTGACCGGCACCTTTGCTGCGCTCTCTTGAGAGTTGTTGGTCTTGAGCTGAGCTGTCGCAGTGGAGGTGTCGTCAGAAATGTTGCTTTTGTAGAACTTGCTGGTGAGGGCCCCCACTGCCCAGCCTGCCCATCCCCCCGCGCCACCCCCACTCGTGCTCTCCGTCATCACTTCCCGCTCTGCCCGCATCACCTTGGTTACTCAGAAATAATGGCGTGGCTGCGTACAGAGAGGTGGCACACCACTACTTTGCTGCTCACCAATCATGGCGTAGGTGAGCACATTGAGGCCGTGCCGCACGAACGAGGACTTGAACACGCTAGGATTGTACCTCATATTACAGAATACAGTTTTATAAAAGGTGTGTAAGTACTATTAACTATTTATCACGACGAGCGATACATTAGTTGAAAAACATTAAAGACATAGATTTCCTAACACGTTCCCGGCGTATTGGGCCACGGGTGTACCAACGCAGCAATTCATCCCCCTGTTGGGTGATGGTTTGCTTGTAAGTCAACACTCGTATTACGATCGCTTTCAGGGAAAACTCAATTGACTAATTAAAATAACGAAGTCCGTAATCCGAGGAAAGAGAAAAAGCGAACAAGAAAGAAGGTGACGCGTAACTTCCACACACGAGGTGACGCCGAATTCAAACCTAACCTGACTGGGTAATAACCTAAGAATGGAACGCCTTAAAGACGTTGGCCGCGATTTCTCCATACAGGTAAAATTTCATGTCGACAAATATCTTAGTTGTGAATGTAAAAATTAAGGATTTTGTTTTCACAAATTTGGTTATCTTAGTCATTTTCCTTCTAATCTAAACTAGCTTATTCGAGTAATGAACACAAACTTTATGAAAACTTAAAAATTTGTATTCATATATGTTAGTGCTTAAGTTACGTTGGGTTAGGTTAGATGATTGCGTGTACCAACATGGCGCACATCGCGGCCAACGTGTTAAACAATTACAACGGACACTTTCATACATAGCTGCATTTGAGCTCGAATTCGAGTAACTCCTAAGACTTCTAGGGCATCCTGCAGGATCATATTCTGAGCGCACACGTATAGGTACATAATCTAATGTACTTATTGTTAACGTACAAAGGACTCTTCAAGTAAAACATTTATAGAAGCGATAAGATATGATTTGAATTTAAGAATTCGATAATGTCTAGACAACGGAAACTGAACACTCTATAATATACTCTGAATTAATTTACCAGTCATACAATTTGAGGGGTGTTGCAATTTTCTATTAGGACATGAGGTTATAATTTAACAGATATCGTCATCAATATATTGGTAAGAAATAGGATCCAAAATTAGTTTTGAACGCTTCGAATGAGTTTTTTTCAGAAATGGTAGAAGGAAACGAGTTTCGAGCATCAATACGATTGTAGTGAAAACTAAATTGGGATCTGGTTTTGGAGTAATTGGGAAGAATAAATCTAATTCGGGTTCTAATAATATTCATGATGATCAGTTTGAGTAGATGTTAACTATTTCAGGTCACAAGCGCCTTCATCAGCCAAAATTTTGTAGATGGAAGTGCAGAAGAAATATTCATAAAAACAAGAAAGCTTAAGTATTTTCAGGTAAATAGACGAATCATTTGTACGAGCACGGCATTTTAAATTTATTGTTGCCCTAACGCCTTTATTTATAAAGCAAAAATTATGTTTGTTTGGCTTTTAATAGTTTTACGCCATGTTCGTATACCATGTTATAGATATGACAGTTACAATCTTCTTGCTCGAACCCTCGAACCCACTGCGAAAATTCAAATCATCCTTTCAAACTAAATAACTTTTCAATAATAGACTCAACAAGCAATGCAATAGATTTAAGAATTCAGGAATCCTTGCACATCTACAAAAAACCGACGCTAAATTCAGACCTTNCAGGAAGAGTAAATCCAGTTGAGCTTTGCAAAGCTTTCGTGATGTTTCCTCGAACCGTCGAGATGCATGTTGACCGGCTGAGACGGCGCTAAATTCAGACCTCAGTCCCGTTGCACTTTACGTGAGTCAGCTAGCCAGAATGTTCTCGGTTCTTTTATCGCAGGTTGACTGTGTAGGAACGTTTTAATTTCGTCTTAGTCTTTGTTTTCTTATTNATTAGTCATAGAGCCAATAGACAGTTACAAAAACCTTCTCACTCGAACTCTCGGACCCACTGTGAAAATTTAAATCATCCTTTCAGACTAAACAACTTTTTAATAATAGACTCAACAAGTAATTCAAAAGATTTAAGAATTTTGGAATCATTGCACATCTACAAAGAAAACGAAGCTAAATTCAGACTTTACCTCAGTCCCGTTGCACCTTACGTGAATCAGGTAGCTAAAATGCGCTCAGGTTTTTTCACCGCAGTTTTACTGTGTAGAAACGTTTTAATTTGTCTCAGTAGATTTTAATCTACTTATCCATGTAGATTTAAGCCCTTTATAGCTTTTTAACCTTCCATAACTTCGTCTCAAATTTGAGTTGCTGCCTTGGCAGGACGGTGTTTATTGGCACAGTTTCTAACTATTTGTTCATGAAAGTCTGTTGAATTATACATTGCTTAGTATGTATATTCGACTATTGCACCTTACGTGAGTCAGCTAGCCAAAATGTTTTCGGTCTTTTATCGCAGGTTGACTGTGTAGGAACGTTTTTATTTTGTCTTAGTCTTTGTTTCCATATTTTAGAAATGTGCATTTTACCACCTAAATTTTGTTAGGTAAATTATATTATGTATCTTACCGTTTCAGATGACATTCACTGATGATTTAATATTACGGAACCAGACTGGTATGAGTGTCAATATATGTTTTTTTGTAGCAACGATCGTGTTTCCCTTTATACTCAGGTTAGATTCCCTACCAATAAACCAATTTCTGCAATTTTTTTAAGGTTTTGGCTGTAGCGCTAGTTTCAATGATGATGATTTCATATTTTTGTTATAAATTGGAATTTTTAAATATCAAAAATCTAGGGCGGTCATATGCGAAAATTTAAATCATCCTTTCAGACTAAACAACTTTTCTATAATCGACTCAACAAGCAATTTAATAGATTTAAGAATTATATATGTATCGCATAGAAATAGTTTGTGAACTGAATAATAAATGTGAACGGCTTATCCTCATGAGACGGTCTGTCTCACCAAACCAATATTCTTTCCCTATCGAAATAATGATTCACGTGTCCTAGGAGTAGATATAAGGAGGCATGACGCGTAATTGGCCTTTTTATATTGGATTTGATCTTGCATAAGTACATTATCCAAGTTAGGACAGTATATTAGGATACATAAATATATTAACCGAGTTAGGGTGTTTCACAAAAATCAGAACCCTCTGTTTCAACTCTCCAATTCAATAATGGCCTCAAATAATCAAATAAAAAACTAAATTTATTCGTATTCCGGACACGACTAGCATAGCTATAGCGAACGTATGATTTTGATGGACTATGACTATGTCTCAGACATAGATGTTCCTCTGCAGCATTCCCAAGCTTCCTCTTTTGCTGACGACACGCGACTGTACAAGGAAGTGAGAAGAGTCAAAAAATGCGTTGAGTTGCGAGAAAACCTTGACAAAATCTACCAATGGGCACGGTCAAACAAC
>VOMN01099467.1:0-20435 GCA_014899125.1 Orchestia grillus
TTCTATTGACGGTTAAAGACAGTAGCTGTATCATTGAACCATAAAAATCTACCTGTAGACCTCGGATAACAGGTTCATTTTAGCTTGAAAGTCTTGAAACTTTCTTGTGAACCAATTTCTTAAAAAAGATTTGCTAGTCAATACTTGAGAGAAACGAAAAAGGGGCCTGCATTATTTCAATTTTTTCCTCGTTATTTATTCGGTGATCGCTCTCCGAAAAGCATGCGACTCTTGCCACCAGGCGCGGGAATTAAGCGACAAACCGAGCTGAGCCTCAGTGTTAAATGGACTTGAAAAAAATATGAAAACCCACACACTTATTGTGTGCTGAACCACGGCCTATCAATGTCTTCGCCTAAAAATTAAGTCATTATTTTGATGTCGTAAAGAGTTCTTGAAAATTGTATCACAAGGGAGCTCCGTTCAAGGGATTTAAAAAAAAATAAACACAGAGAATTATTCGTGAATTACAGCAAATCTTCGATAAGAACTGACGAACGAGTGGAAAAAATATCTTACGATTACGAGTTCTCAGTTTAAAATCGATTTGAAATAGACTGTTATTTGAAATATCCGTTGAAAATCCAGAGAAAAAGGCCTGAACCGACATCAATATACGAATATTTGCGTTTGGAACAAGTTCAAAAACACCCTGAATTAAATATATCCTGCCGCGGAAGAAACAAAGGCGGCTCTTGTTGACCCAAAGCAGCTTGACTTCCGTAGAAGTCTCCGATAGCGATCACGGAGGCAAAGGCTCCTTTGTTTGGGGAATAAACTCTTTGGACCTTTCCTGCGTTTGAAAGAATTAACAGCGCGTCAGTACATTTTTCCAGTGCTTGGGTAATCTTATAGTAAATTTTCCTTATGCGTGTACGCGTGTGATCAATTTTAACCACGGTAATGCACCTTCTCATTCGGCAAAAACAACCGCATGTTTCCTGACGTCTATGAGGGTCAGGAATGGTAATTTTAGGGTCTGCATCCCTGTTCTTCGGTATAAGCTCATGTGTTGAACTTGTTCACACTAAAGCAATTAGAGAGCTTACAATTGACGATGCTCATCTAGCAGCGTATGACGCTGTTAGAATGCAATACGTCGATTCTAACTTATGTTAAAATCGGAGGCATGTATTACTAATGCATATTTTGTTGAATGGGAGACTGATAGAAGTCATCTGAAGTTACTTGGATTTCCTCGTAAAAAGTATATCATCACGATATGCACATACTGCGCTTCTGTATTAGTTTACATCGCACAGCATACAGTTATTGTTTAAGGCACAGTGCACTGTTACCGTGCACTGAACGCTCTGCCGCCCATTGCTGTCTTGAGACGTGTTCACTCGCAAGCGTGTCGGCAATGACAGAGCAAAGCCCTCGAAATCTCTGAGCATCTGTATTCTCTCGGCAGCCCTCGCTCAAAGTTTTTAAGTTCATAACTTCGTACAAACTTGTGATGTTATCTTCCTGTTTTTTTATTTCATCTAAGTTGAAGAATTCAGGTCAATGTTTCTCATAATAACAAATAAAATAAATCCAATTGGTCAGTGACCAATTGATTAACGAAATTCAAACAATCCAGATAATTCACCAACTTCTGAGGATGTGATAAAAGTATACTCAATCAAGAAGCTTATTATTTTATTGAAGTAAATAACGCAAAAGTCTAAACGTGTGCAGCTCGATTGCCGACCTCCAGGCCTGCCACGTCATATAAAATTCCATCTCCTCCTCCTGATTGGTATTCCGCTACACATCCTCGCAATTCAGCAGCTGAGGCCTAATCATGTTTCGAGCTTCTCAAATCTGCATTTTGTTCTTGCTCATCAAAAATTGTTCTGCTCGCTTCACCTTCAATTAAGCCAACGGTACCCGGCCAAACTTTGGTGCCAGTTTAGAGGGTGTTGAAATTAAACTGAGATGGTTATGCCTGATAAAAGTGTGTATGTGTTCTTAGAACTGATTGATATCAGGCGCAACTGACAAAAACAAAGAAGTATGATGTCGGTGTAAAACACTCGTTTAAAAAAGCAAAGTGAGCCTTTGTACCTCATAAGGATATACTGTAATTTTGTTTAGCTCTGTGAATGAAAGTCGCATGAAGAAACCAAGAAGATCCAGAGTATCAATAATACCCAAATTGAAAACTGAGTAACAACTCACTTAAATAGCTGATATGAAATGATTGTGTTGCATAAAATTACTTGAAAGTGAACAAAGATTCTGAATTGCGAAAGTTAAAGAAATTGGTTTCCTTAAAATTTGAAAAAAGTCGATGGAGTTTCAGTGGCTTTCCATGATAAGTTTTTACATTGTGAGACTTCCCAAATGTTCCAACGGTTCCCAATCACTCTGCATTGTTAACACTTTTCGAAAATTTGTTGAGACATTTGTATACGAAGAAAACGTCCAGAAACAATTTCTTTAAAGTTTTCTTTTTACCTTGAACTTTCTGGTACATCTGCTTCGTAAGAATTATACTCACCACACACATAGTGATTTTAATTTAACACATAGCCTGCTTCAAGCGTGAATGTGGAAAGCAGGTCTTCTGAAGACACAAAATATACTTTTGCTGAGAGTTTAACTGGCAGCCTGGCGACTATTTTACGTGAACAATTTTTGACCGGTTTAATTTTTCCTTGCTTGTCATAAGCTAAATTGGAACCCCTCTCTTTCATTCTTTCATCCGTCACATGATGTTGCCAGCCTGGTTCTCTTATTTGCTAGAACTGACGACCGATTTTCGCAACACGAAACTAGGGAGCCGAATTCAAATCATAAACAAATTAACGAGGCCGGACCCTGATTAGAAATTCGATCCCTGTTTTCAAGCTGAAATGTATTCAAAATCATTCAAGAATCAGAGTCTTTTCACAAGAGACAACCAGAGGCCAGTTACAAGCTCGCAGTGGACTTGTAGGATACTTACTGTACTTTGTGTTTGTAATTGTACAAAATACGTGAGTTCATTAAAGCCCATCGTAGAGCAATTTTATGACCAGTAACTTAGTTTATCGAGGCTGTAAATCCGACTCTCAATCTCGCATGCATGATTCACGATAGGAGGCAAGACCTCATGAATTTACTTTTTTATAATCAGGTCTACAAAATCTTGGGTGAGTGGCACCAGCTCAAGCAGCAAAAATTTGTATGCATGAGTGTAAACGTGAAATTTTATTTAATCCTATGAAGATGAGATTTTGAATGGCTTTTAACATTTTTATAAACACTAATATTAAAGAAACTCCCAACTATAACTCCAGAAATTCTCCATGCACAGATGTAAGATCTAACGTTAGATTTACTAGCTATGAAACTGTCTTTGTACTAATACATCTAGCCATTTTCTGGCCTACCGATGCAAAACGCTGCTTACAAAACAAACTTAGTTTTTAAATGTTGGTCTGTCACCGAGCCTGTCAACACAAGCCTGGTGGTTGTATATTTGTTTACCGTTTTTAATTTAATCGAAGAATGCACGTATGGAGCACTTCGTGTCATTACTACAAGCTGAGGCATTTTTTAACAATTGAATTTTCGTTGCTGCTAATTGAGCGACAGTTCCATGACAACAGACGAGCTTCATATGAATTGAAGATAGGCGCTAATACTTTCAGGCTCTCTGAACAGCTAGACCCTGAACGATTGGAACAAACAAATCAGATTATGTTAGCAACACACGAAGCAAAAAATGGCACACATTTATCTTGTAGCTGAAATTGAAACACCGACGACTGAAAGTTTACCACTCAATGTCAACTGGATTAACGAAAGCTATTCTTTCTTGTTGACTTTCTCCGGGATTGTTCAGCCCTTTACTTTCAAAAAGCAAAGTTACAGAATTCTTGATCGGAAACCTAACAATCGTTGACAATTTTCTCGAGTAACATAGGAGCAGGAAAAGTATCCCGACACTACACTCATTACAACATGGCATGACAACTTTATCGTCGCCTCGCATTGTGATGGCCAGGTTATCTTTAAATAACAGTGTATGAACCGACTGGCTGTATCTTCAAGCATCTGGTTCAATAACGGGAGAAAAACAACCACCTGCAGCCACTGAGAAAATGTAAAAACTTTTTCCGAGTCTAGCTTCTTCTGGCGGAAAATACCCTATAATAAGTCTCTGTTTCTGCACAACTGCGCATGTAGGAAATATTTTTTCTTGAAGAGCGATTTTCGATGCTTCTCGTTAATACGAAGACCTCTCTACCTCGTTTTCCGCTCAGGATTTGATCCGCTCTGACAACCAAACTAACGTCGATGATGATTTTAGGGGGATCGTCTTGTCTGTCCGTGAACTGCGTGAAAAAATTTGTCAATAGACGGCTATGACGGCTCATTCGCCGACAAAGCTGGTGAGCTCCATGGCGTACTGGTAAGCGTGATGGCCTCGCACCGTGAAGGCCAGGGTTCGAATCTTGGCTTAGGCAGGCATTTCACGTAACCAGGAAGTACATCCCTTGGATAACGAAGTTCAAACCACAAATTCTTTACATCCCTCACCCCGCCGGTAGTTGTAAGCCGTTGAAAACCCAACGGTAAAACATGTTGGAGTTAATAAAGGTTCTTATTTTGACTCTCGAGTGTACCGCTTGCTCATGCTCCCAGATAGTGTCGGCCTGCCTGCAGTAAAGACAGTTCAAAGTGACCAATGATTTTGAAAGTAACAGAATCTAATATTGATAAGACCTGTTTCAAGCCTAGGTTTCTAATCAATTAATTCACACGATTTGCAACTTGAAAATTGAGCATCAATCATCACCCTTCTATGCTGCCGGTGATCGATGGTCTGGTTCTATCATCAGGCAATTTTGAGTTTCAGTATCCTCTTCTTTTAAAGTAAAAGTGCACTGTAAAATACAGTTTCACAATAATAGTTTAAATTCAATGTTCAAAATGTCCAGTTTTAATCGAAATAATTAATTCAAATGAAGAGAATTTTCTCAGAACTTTTGAACCCATTTCCTCGGAATCAGTTATATTGTGTTCCTCAGATGTAATCAATGAGCAACAAGCTTCCCTCTTAGATTGGCACAAAATAATTTAAACTTTTAACCATCGAGATTTTAAAGTATACCAGATACGTATATTATTCTGTCGAAACATAAGCCAAAATTATATCACATTCGTCAAGTGGGACTCATGTTCCGTGTCTGCAATTTTCTTCTTTGGAACTTCTTACGACTCCAATGTCTTTATTCCTTAATACAACAGACTAGTTCGCCATCGCAGCAGCATGAGTGTTTTTGAAGGCATCATTCACTAAAGCGAGATGAATTTATATGGAAAAGCCATAAACATTTATTATAATAACTTCTACACAAAGGTTCGTTTTCTTATCGCAACCAAATGTTGTACCAACATAGACTTCCAGATATTGGTCGCGTTTAAAGAAAAAGTATCCTGCTAAGATTAAGTAGACTAGAGAATTTCCATCACCAACACGATCAAATACTACCTTGTGTGAGCTCAGCAATAGTCCTTGAGCTATCCAACAGTGTAAAACCCAATAATATGGTAAAGGTATACTTTCGGCTCATCATTACGTCTAAATGCTAGTGATTTATGTGTGTTACCGCTGACTAGAACAACACTGAAGGTAATGTCTACCACGAATGTTGACTTTCTCTCGTCTTTGCTTCCGAGGAATTCGAGTGAGCTGTTCTCGAGCTCGCAGGTCGGCACAACCTCCACTTATATTGAATGCAAATACGCAAAGCGATAGCGCCCGGCAGGCAGACTCCGCCATTGAAATCATGTGCTGAGGCCGCTCCACGCACTCTGCACGGCGCTCGTGAGAGATCGTTCCCTTTATTGCAGTGTCTCCGCTAACGCTCTCATGCTTATGCATGGCCAAAATATGGAGATTGTGCTCTGCGCACGACGCGCGCTTCTTGATGAGCTCTGCATGCATTCCGAACAAGAGATGCGCGGTTGCACTGCGCTCTAACGAGCTGTTTAAATGAGCCTCTGTTGGACGCCCCAGCACCAGCGTGGAATGAATGATTGATCGTCTTAACTTAGTTACAATTCTCCTCAGGCGCTAGATGAAGTTTAATTTTCGTCTCATGAGGTATCTCCTTGCAGTATTTAATACATAACACGTTGAGACTGTCGAAGTAAACACTGTCGGAACAGAATTATTTACGAGTAGCAAAAGTAGTATCAATGGTATTCTTTCGTACTGGTTGACTCGTGATTGTCTACATAAAGCATCTTAGTCGTCTGCAACTTGTTGAAGTGTCTGAATGGCAATTTACGTATGCTTGATAATCATTTGGAAGTCAAACTTTCCAATTCAATTAACTTTTCTTAACTCCAATCTCAGTACAGAGAATCTTGAAGGCAGCGAATCTCAACTGAAATTATTGTAAGCTGAAACTTTCCGTGACAAACTATGCAAAACATGAATACGTCCAGTCAGCTTCGTGCAATTGGTGATCGGTGTTTGAAAAGTATAATTACAAAATATCGAGATGGAATTCCACCAGGATAACACATATTCTTGATGTGAAATAAAAACTTTCCTGATAGGATAAATTTTTCGCTCTGAAATAAGAGACACTCGGTTACAGTTGTACCTCCGAAAAAAAATTCTGTATTGTGCTCAATTCATAGTTTTATTTATATAAAACTCACAATGAACTTCCATATACATTAATACTGAGAAATATGTATTTGAAATTTTTCTACCATACATGAATTAATTAAAAATAAAAGTTAATATTAGGTACATTTTTGTCGATTTTTCGTTTTATAAACGGTGTATTTTTTCTCATCCCATATATCCCAAGAAATAGGTTACAATATCGACAACAAATTTTATCTTATTTCAATACTCGGTATTGTTAAGCACTGTTCAAAATTCTCTCGTCAAAGCTTAATGGATTTAAATTTAATTTCCTTTTAGTAAAACATTTTTTTTTCTTATCCATTCCGCGGTACTTCTTTGACTGATCCCTTTGAGCCGGATTTGATCTCAAACCTAAAGCTGGCGAAGATGAATCGGAACAGAAGCCGTGACGTCGCAACACTAAGATTTTACCCAAAATAATTTTTAATCAAACTCAACTGATGAATTTGAATTCCAGCCCGCAGAACGTATACATATGTACATGTAAGCTCACATCAACGTGCGATCATTTCCCATATATGTACAGAACACATTGCATAATGACAGCGCCGCGGCCAGGTGCGACTGCGGGGCGCATTTAGTGCGGAACGTAATTGAAAAAGTCTAAGTGACGATGCCCTGGCATTGCAGGTGACGCTTCCATTAATGAGGTCCATGCATGTATTAGAAATTTAATATTAATGATAATGCCGCCATTAGAGGCCGGCAGATTTGCGGCAATAGCGTTTCTTGTTTTATTAAACTCGCTCCCACAGCCGCCCCTCCCTCCTCCCCCAAACAGAGGACAGCGTGACGTTTTGAGCCGAAGTAAAGAAGAAATTATTCCATTAACTCGAGTGGCACACGAGCTCGATTCCATTCCAGCTCTCTTTCTTTATTCACTGCAGAAAACGTTTCTCTCAGAGCCGTGTTCACTGCCTCCTGCACCAGGAGTCACTGAGATCTGAGATGGCCCATCCTTCATTAAAGTTTCTTGCTTTGCCTGACTCCGTAGCTGACGATCTGCTCGGCTGACAGAACGTTATGAGGTGTCAGGAGTCTCACTGAGGTCTCGACTGGTGGTAAAAAGTCTCATTACAAGGCCACACAGCGTTTCTTCATGAGCTTTACCAGTGCATTTCTTAGCAAATCCATCCATTTCTTCGTTGCGACACCTTAGAGGCTTAAANCTCATTACAAGTCCACACAGCGTTTCTTCATGAGCTTTACCAGTGCATTTCTCAGCAAATCCATCCATTTCTTGGTTGCGGCACCTTAGACGCTTAGACAGAATAAAACGCAGAAGCTTCTGCTGTGAACTTGACCTCATAAAACTTCAACAGATCTATTTCTGAAGACAAACCTTTGGTCAATCAAATCAGCACTTCACACATAGATACTAAACACGCAGTTAGGTGAACACGGAAAATATACATAGAAGATATTTCCGTTGAACCCATAGCAGGTTTTCTTGTAGAAATAACTTTCAAGCACAGTATAAAAATATTTTCTGGAATACTTGTACATACTACTCTTTTTCGTCTGAAATTGAATTTCAACTTTTCATCCTTAGCGTGGTATAAAAAATCCGTGGTAGTAGCTGTCAAAAGGCAAGTTTTTTAGACATTATGTCATTGCAATTTTTCTTTTATTCACTAAGTGTCAAAACTTCCGAGGCGTAATGTAAAGCCTGCTCGTTAAAAACTCATTATTCCACGTCCTTTAAGTGGAGCTTTATTACATCTGTCTGAATCACGACTACAATTTTCATGACTACGTTTTCCAACACCCCTATCTCTGATTATATGAACTGTAATTCAGAAATATCCATTATGATTCTCGGAGTACACTTCCATAAAAAGGTTTATTTTTTGCAATATTCGATAGCTAAAGCCCCGCTTTTCAGTAATTTTTAAAATCCGAAAATAAAAGAAAGCCTGAGCTGGAGCTCGCTAACTTAGACACATCGACTCTGCCATTCAGGAAAAAAAAGGCGTTCCAATCAAGTGAGCAGAAACAAGTGATTTATCTTGCATTAGACGATCAGTTGACAGTCCAAGTCGAGTTTTCGCTGTTCAGGACAAGAAAATGTAAAATCTAAAATAAGTCGTCAGAAGAAAAAATGGTATTGATTTGGCAACAATATCTAAGCCTTTGCCGAGGTTAACAGAAAATTCAGCATGATTTAGTCTCAAGAAAAAATAAGAAATGATCATTGCTTTTCAGAAGCATCATAACTTACTGAGATCTTGCATGATTTTCATCGAATTAAATCTCTCAAAGCACGAATTAATTTCAGTCTGATGAACGATTAATGAGGTTTTAAACATAAATAAAGTCACTCATACATTTTTTACCGTATCATGGGATTCAGGGAAAATCAGTCATAAAATGTTCACCTCCATCGTTTGGTGAGAGGCAAATGCTAAGGCATGCACTAGCTTCATTTTATCATCCGGCATAACGCAAAGTGGCTCAAAAGAACTGATCGAAATTGATGAATCTCAATTTAAGCGCTAACTGACGTAGTAAAGTATACAAAGACCCCACGGGAGGATATGTTAATAATTTTTATATTGAAGTATAGATGCGTAGAATATTTTACAAAGTTTCTACCAGTTGTTTGATGGATCACCCAGTTTTTCAATATTACATATTTACTGAATTTTATACTTAAATGTCAGGAGCAATAGCCGTAGAGTTTAGTGGGCTTAAATTCAGTTATCAATATTAAACATATGTACTCACAAACACTCTTAAAAAATCTGTAAGCTCTGTGAAGGATGAATACTTCAATAAAAAATTAGTAACTAATACCCTCATGTAGCTTTCGTTTCATATTTTTACGCGAATGACTTACAGAGTTATATTTCTCCCTTTTGACCAGATTTTTGTGAGTCAACAGGTATTGCCAGTACCAATAATTTGCTGCATGGAATTAGCTAATGCATTTAACGAAACTTCACGTTCTACTATTAATTTATTTTCAAGTTATATACCTAATCTAATATCAAGTTACTTTGGAAAAAAGAGCTTACGCTTTTATTCTTCGTTTAAGAATAGAGAGCAACATCCCAGACGAACTATTTCACTGGAGCATTCTATCATTTTGTCCATTCAGGCATTTTTGTCAATTATTTATAGATTTATCGACGGGGGTTGAAAAGTTTAACTAGGATGACATAACTGGAGACGATTCTCGTTGATGAGTTCCCTTAGCATGTTGACCCATTAACTCATCAACCTTAGCGTAAAATCCAGGGGGCCCTGCAATCAGCATTTGGTTACCGACGTAAGGAAACGAGAGCGAATCGTTCACTCGAAGACGATTTCTTTCATGTCCGAATAATACAACAGAATAAGCGAGTATTTTTGGAGTTCCCAAGGTACGTCTGATTTTGCAGTAGGCTATGTGGAATTATTTTTCTGCTCAAAGAGGGGCGTGGATGGAATGAAGGAAATTTGATTTAGTCTGAACGTAAGGAAAATATCAATGTGCAATTTACGATTCTCTTGAAAACTTTAATTTTTATTTTGATAATTTCCTCAATTTACGTATTTAAAATATCTCTAAATGTTATGAATTAAATCTTCTAAAATCTGCATTTCTCAAGAAATATTTTCATAGGGATGCATTTTACACACTACAAACACGTAACCAAATTTAAGAACGGGTCTTTAACCCCAATTTAGGCCAGAGTATGTGCGTAGAAAGTAGAATTTACTTCTTAGACAGTGTTCTTAATTTTATTGGAATAACGGCAGCTTAAAAATACCTTTACACAATACGAATTTTCCTACTAATGGCCGACAAAATAATGGCAGGTTTTTCATTCAAAGCTTGTAAAACAGAATAAAAAAGAAATACGTCATAGTTTGAACAAATTTCAAATGAATCGTTCACAAAGGGAAAGAAGAACAGCACTATAAAAATGCGTCAAAAGAGAAAGCGATAGAAAGCGCCAGCGACATTGCAGAGTGTAAAATGTTTTGTAGGTCACTGAGTATGAGATACATTTACGATACGAACTTATCTACACAGTCTCGTAGGACTGGTGTACTCTACAGGGTGTCCCACAAAAATGTACATCGGAGTTCGAATTGATATGTCTGCAGAAATATTATAGCTAATTCAATTCTGTAACAAACATGTTATTCGACTGTTCGAACCTGTTATTCGAACACGTATTTAGGCTACCAGTTGCATGGATAAAAGAATAATATTTCTGCAGTCATATCAATTCGAACTCCGATGTACTTTTTGTGGTACACCCCTTATAGTAAAATATCTGCACACTATCTAATGTATTATAAACGGAGAAAATTTATGTCATTTTTGCTGGGGCTTTACTGAACACACGCATGCTCTCACTGCTATTAGACTTGAAATCTCATTCTTAGATTTTACTATATTTTTAAAAAGCTTACAATACACCCTCATGACAAAATTCGTAGGTAAGCGCGGATTTTAAAATGTTCAGTTAATAATTTATTGATAACTGCTGATTTTAAAGTTCGCTAAAAAAAGTTTATATAAAAACGTTATAGTTTATAAACTATTATTGCTAGAAGACTGAAATAGGTTGTGTTTGAGGAAACCAAGATCTAAAATTTTCTTTTATTTCGACATTTATCATTAACATGATATTTTTCAACATTATTCGTTCAGTATTCCTCCCGTGTTTTTATTTCACGGCCAAATCATAACATCTGATCTTTATTCTGCGTTGAAAGTTTTTGAAGGCATTGCACATCCTATGCTTTTGAATGAAGTTTTTTTGAGAATATGACAAACAGTAGTTTTCTTTATCTGTCTCTCAGTAGATAATTTTCCCACTGATTTAGTTTCATCATCATTAATTAAAATCATTTCCACGTCAATGTTGGCTCCTCTCGTCTCCGTTTTTTGGATGGCCTGAATTTTCCCTTTAAATTATGAACTGTGCTGTGAGCGCTCCATTTAGCGTAATTGGCTTGAACTCTTTTTTTAGATGATTATGATACAATAGTATTCCGCATCTTGCTTGGAATCGACAAATTGTTTTGATTAGCGATTCATCTTTAAAAAAATTTCAAGATTAATTTTCTCGGTTTCACAGTTGAGAGGGTTTCATTTCATTTTAAGGGGTTAATAAGCCAAGAATTGAATTGAAGCTCTCAAAATGCTCCAATATAATAGTTATCATCGTGTGTATGACGCCAAAAAAAAATCTAACCTTGCTCTTTTCAATAAAATCTGTTTTAAACCTGACTAGTTTTCGTGGAGCAAAGCGTCAAACAGCATTAAGATAGAAACACCAAGGTGGGCAAATACATCGAAGGAGAAATTAGATGTGCATTTCAAATTAGAGGTTTCGAGTGATACAAAATTGATCTTCAGTATCTGTAAAGGTAAAAACACAATTCGAGAAATGACCAATGGAGACCAAATTTTAGAATAGGAGCAAAAAAATATATCAAAGCTAAAATACTAAGTGGTACACACATGTCGGCAGTATTTTTTAAAGTGGGTTTGGCCTGATGGATCGAGAGACTCTGGAAGTTATAGACCAGATTTATCACAGATGGAATTGATCCTAAAATTATGGACTTGAACAGGACGATCCAATTTATGAAACGTCTTCAACATCTTTAAATCGGCCACATCTTTAGCGGACACTCTGTACAAGGATTAGCGAAAATTGACGTACTAATTTAGAGCCTAGTGAATTTATTAGGTCACACCAATATGTACCTTAATGATTAGGAAGCGTAGAATTTAGCGCAGCTCTCGGGTTAGAAAATTAGATTTTACTTCCCTCAATTTTCAAAAAAAACAGCGACAAAATTTTTTTTTAATTAGAGTATTTCCTACAATTTTTTCCCTCCCTCGCCCAATGCAAACCAGCTGAAAAAAAAACTAATTTTTTTTCTCCTAATCTGAGTTAACTTTATNATATATATATATATATATGTATATAGGTTTTCAAAAACTTACAAATGAGAATATTTAATCCCCGAATGAAAACTAATTATCCTTTCATCGCGTATGGCATCAAATTTTCCCTGTCTTAATCATAATTGTATTAGGTGGGGATTAGGAATATTCCCCGTAGACTAATAGTAACCCCACACCTAAGACCTTAATTTTCAATCACTCAAACATAAAATATTGTCTCATTTATTACGTCGTGTTTCTCAAAGAAGCTGAGAAGCAAAGCCGATCGACAAAAATCGAGGCGTACCAAATCGTCCGGTGCTAGCGTGCATTGAGGCGTCTGAGCTCAACCCTGCAGCGGGAGGCTGCATTCTCGCTCCTCCATTGTGTCTCTGACGCCTCCTGGCGCTGCAGGGACGGCACTCTAACTTCGCTCGATTTATTGAAGTCATTTTCTTACTGCGATTTGAGTTTCGAAGGAAATAGCGGAGACCATCACCTAGAATTTGCTGCAGCTCTCTTCACGACTATACTGATAAGTCAAACTAGGTTGCAAGCGGCCGTGGATTTTTTGCCGATCCTGTCAGTCAAAATATCGCACATGAATTACCTGTACAGTAGCTATAAAACGCGTATTAGATTCGTGTAGAAATCAAGAAAACCTGCAATTAGTCACAATAGAAAATTGTAAACTCTTCTTGGTAATGACTTGTGATGAAAAATTGGCGGATGGTATTTTGAATTGGTTCTCATTTTTGTATTTTTATAATGAAAGCGAATTGTGAAGTACAGAATATTACGAAGACTCGCCGTACTTCTCTCGTCTTTAAGAATAAATGATAAAGTATACTATTACGAATCAAGGACCTTATTAAAGTTTAGAACAAGAGGATATTGAAAACAAAAACAAAAATTTAAAACTAAGCTTAACTTTATATTCTTGACGAAATATAGAGACGAGGAGAACGAACTACCAATTTTTGAGCATTTTAGCGAACTAACGTAGAAGCAAACGACGATTTCTGTGATGAACAAACACACATCTTTGGATCTGAATTGTAAATTCCGTCCTTTCGAAAATTGCGCTTGGCATGCTACAACTCGTGCAGCTGCTCTGCTTCGGCTTATTTTTTCCGTGAATTACGACTGATGTGAAAGAAAGTTATAGCAACTCTACATATTTTGGTAAATTTTAATGATGAAGTAAATATGTTAATATTTTTAAATGGCTTAAAATAGTCTTGAAAATTTTCAATATATTATCCTATACTTACATATCTATATCTATACTCTTTAAATTTTCGTATGTATTGCCATTTTTATTTCATAAGTATAGGAATACTTATGTATAATTTCGTTAGCTTAGATTAACATGTGAATGTATCTTTAGTTTGAAAATACAAAATTTTTTAATCCTTTCTATTGGCTTCCACGTTGCCGTAGCGAAATAGTCTAATTATGTGCTCTATGTTCTATATTTAGATAATAGGCTGCTTATGTACCTAACATTCAACATGAAACATTGATCATAGTCTTCAGGGAGTTTTGTAATTTAGCCCCGTCTTATTATGCTCACCGAGAGACCTCTGTGTTTACTAACACAGTCGTCAATCTGGGAACTTTGCTCTGGTTTCCTCTGGGGGGCACAAGTCCATCACAACTTGTCGTCGATGTCGGCCCAAAATCCGTGTCCTGACGAGGTTATTTTTCTGCTGACAAGACGGCGTAGGCTAATCTTGTCTGGTTGTAGAGTTACAACTCATTTTCGGTACGAAAGTGCAGTGAGGACGTGCGGCATCGCTAGTACCTAATGTCATGTGACAACTCGAACATCTTTGGCATTTATTTCGAATTATGACGCAAAATCTATTGAGATATTTTTATCCCAATGAAATTGGAACCAAAATTGAAAAGCTAAAATTTTGGGATAGACGAGTGTGTTCCTTTCAGATTAGTGTAGACTTCTTGTTAACTGCAATCATGAATCGGGCGAGGCCGTTAAAGTCGGCAAGGAAGCTTAACGTATGCGTGGTAGATAACGTTTATAGAACACCACAATACTGGATCGCATCTCTGTGTAAATACCCTGTATAATCCGCCATGAGATGGGCTGCAATAATCCTGTAATCCTGTACAGTCGTACAGTAAACTGTGTCGCTCGTTTAATTTTTCATAAGATTCATAAATCCTCGAATGCACGGGCCTGATTTGCAAGCCATTTTGAAACAAAATTAGATTGCATGATGCCCCTTTTTGCTAGTCTCCTAGCGATGACTTCAAAACTCTGTGCTCGACTTAAATCAGATATGATAGGAAACCAAAATGAAGGGGATGCAAAAGTCACACGAGCTTTTCTTCCCCCACAGGGAGCAGAGCTGCACCACAACCAGTCTGCGGGCATAATCATGAGCCAAAATTCACTGGTGCTGCAGAAGTTGAAGCGCAACTCAACCGGCGAGTACGTTTGTGCGGCCACCAACACCATCGGCACGGGCCGGTCTGTCCCCATCCTCCTCGTCGTCCAGTGTGAGTGAGGGAGACTGGAAATATCCATGCATGTGTGGATTGTCTGGTCTAGCTACGTGACTTGAGACTGATGCATGCACGGTTCTTACAGTTAATTTTAATCGATTGGGGTAGACCACGGTGTAAAAACTTCCATAATTGTTACCTTATACGTAAGAATTTCTGTGATTGATACCCATAGAAGAATTTTTCATTGGAGGAACCGCACAGGCTAATCCACCGGACTCGTGAATCATAAAGGAAATAATTTTTATTTGCTGTTCAAATGAACGACAGCGAAGTTAATTAGCGCAAAGCTGCAGCTTATAGATATAATTTCTAATGATTTTCCTAAATCACATTAAGTATGAACACGTTTAATTTTGAGATCATTGTATCAAGAATTATTCATTAAGGTTGACTTGAATGGCATTACTGGTTTTGACTTCTAATATCACGTGTGAATATCTTTCTATATTTTCAAGTGTTAGTTTCAGGATGTCAAATAACTTGTCTCGAACTCATTTTCTGTTCCAATCTCCTTCCATTCTGTCTCCCACGTTCGCACAAATTGTATTTCCCTTTCCCCTGCCACAATCTAGAGTCCCCTCGTGAAAGTTTCTCCCCGTCACAATCTAACTTGTCTCAAGTCCACATGTACCCCAGACTTTCTGAAAAGAGCTTCAAAGTCGCCATTATTTTACGTTACATTTTGCTAGGACAAAGCGCTCAACGCGCGTTCCCATTCTTCTCTCGAAATCTAATCATTTGATTTTGTTGCCTTCTATTTTTTTATTCATTATTTATAAAATATTTTCTCTAAGCCTATTTGCATAGAGAAGTTCAAAAGTATGAATACATCCGACTTTTGTTGAAACCCCAGAATATTTTTTGTAGTTTAACCCCTAGCTTGAGTTCAGTTCAATAAATATTCTTTAATTCTGCATTGCCGGATGTCATGCCCATGCATCGATAATCGCTTCCTCGTCTCTACCAGTCCGATTTCCCTGTAAGATGTTACTGTAGAAGATCATTAATACTTGGACCCTTTTTCGACATATGCAACATTTCTGACAAACTTGAATAAGAGGTGTCAGCCGTCAAATTTCTGGACCAAACTCGTTGGTAGACGGTCAGGTAGAAGTGAAGTTGAAATCAAAGTACTAGTTGATGGTTTCCAATCTATGCTGAACAAATTGCACTTTTGAACCAGGCCATCGGTTGCTGTGGTGAGCGATGGAAATGGAGAGTGATGGTGGTGCAGTGTGAGTATGGTGATGATGGGGCAGTGTGAGTATGGTGATGGTGGGACAGTGTGAGTATGGNTGGTGGGGCAGTGTGAGTATGGTGATGGTGGGGCAGTGTGAGTATAGTCATGGTGTTTTAAATACATCTCATATTTTGTGCAACATGAGGTAAATGCAATTTGAAGACAATGTCAAATTTGATACAACCCTTGATGGCATTGCACTTTGCATTGATCTTAGTTTTTTGAAGTTAAAATCGTCTGCAAGATTAAGAACCGCTCGCTGAAACTGTGATCTCAAAATTTATTGGCCCTTTGAAATAAAAAGTTCATATGTTCAAATTATGAAAAAAGCTCAAAATTTGAGTTGAGTCTTTGGATTGGGCATTTTCAGGGTCACATATTTTGAAATTAAAGAAATAGAATTACGCCACGCTACCCTAAGCTGGGCTAAATATCGAGTAAAAAATATACATTATTGTTATGATGTGTATCAAAGCTCACATTTTGTCTTGCCGATATTGCTTTCGCTGAAAGAAAAAAATCTGAAAGCAATAAATACTGTGACTATAACAAATCTTGCTACTATGTTATTTTCAGCAATCAGCGGTTTTTGCCGAGGAGATCTTGCATAGAAGCCTATATCGTGCAATCTTCTGGACACAGTTTGCCGTGAACATTGACGTCATCTTCAATTATGGGAGAAATATTAGAAGTAATTTGAGAAGGTTCTGCGAGTGCTGGGTGTTGCACAACCCTGTCCTTTATCGCTCTAGTTTTCGAGTGTCCACCAGACTGCCTGGCGCTGGTAAGCCTACAAGGCTCATGGTGAAGATTAAAAATTCGGCTCACAACACTTCAAGTACAATTAATCCCTTTAGCAATTTGTTCGATTGAATCAGTTTTCTTTCGCGAAGTTATTTTTTCTAATTTTACAGCTGTATCTATTTTCTGACGTCTTGTAATAGTTACAAATGCCACAAGGATTCTTAGTGATCTGGACCGTCTCTATCTTAAGCCCACAATTATAGGAAAGTAGGACGTCATGAAAGTTTCATTAATATTGTCATTATTCTTGGTTAATTTTGGATACCTATGGATAAATAAAAGTTTCATGACTTTTATTTTACTAATTCTGGTAGTTTGATCTGGTTTGAACAAAATTGTGGTGTACATGTTTACATTCAGTAAAATTTTCCGAAAAAATAGCTTGCATTTTTTTTAATTTTACAGTTTCAATACACGTTCCTCAATTTTAGGCTGTACTCTACATGTGTTCAGGTATTGATGATGTCTTGCCTATGTAGCACAGTGGAGCTGACGTCGGTCCGAACAAGAACAATTGTCATAAATTCAAAATGTCAACGTCAAATATCCTATTCATGGCATCAGAAACTACCTTTCGAGACCTGTGCGACGATCTGAATTGGAAAATTATCGAGGGATTCTAAAGCCTAATTTGAACTTTTACTTCATCTGTTTTAGATTTTCTAGGTACTAATCTATTTTCGTCTCTCTTTCGTAAAAAATTCCCACCGGGTTTCCAGTGCGACCTAATACTTTTAAACGGCCGTGTTAGCGACGCACTGTAGTGCGGGTTGATGCCTTAATTGGTGCGGGTGAGGAGGAAATGTAAGGAACTTTAATTAATTAATGGAGGAATTCATGCGCAGTTGGACTTACAAATGAAGGGCAAGCGCCTCCAAAATGGAGTAATTTTATAATTGCCAGAAACAATTTGAAAGCAAGTAATTACCTGCTGATTTTTTGCTAGTGTGTCTACGTGAGCATGGGAGTGGGAGCGAAGTACTACTCATGGCGTACATACTGTAATATATACTGTAATACGGTATATATACTATAATACCGTATATGTACTGTAATACAGAGTATATATTGTAATATGTACTTTAACGTTCACTGCGTATGAGCTGTAATGCTACGAATGATTCTTATATAATAGCCGTCGCTTCGTGGAGGTGTAAATGTGTGTCCGTTACGTCATCAAATTCAAACGATAGGACTCCTAAAACTATGCTTCTGAAGCCAATCAACTTTTCATCCGTTGTAATAATATATATATATATATATATATGTCTTTTCCAGTACTTCCAGCATTGAATATAGTCATATGATTTACATAAGTGTGACTTCAATACTTCAAATTCGAATCGTTCATTTCATTTCATTAAATTTCGTTCATTCATTCTGTTGAGTTGTAAGCGCTATTCATAAAGTGGGAAGTGTAAGCAAGAAACACGTCAATATCTAAAGGAATAATTACGCGTTTGTTTCACATCTACTATCTTCAATGAGCGGCCATCTCCCTGCCTCTTATATCAACATTAATAATTCATATTCTCATTAACGTTACAGTGTATGATGGTCATTTGTCGTGATTGGTTCACTTCAGTTACCAGTTAACCTGTGTAATGAATCTTTCTGTAGTTTACTCAAATGGATAAAGACAGTGGAAAGTTTTCCACAACGTGTACTCTTAGCTTTAGTAAAATTCTTTTAAGCAACCTTAGGTACGTGGATTTGCATTCATGACTAACATTTTTATAAGAGTTCTTCCATTCTATTCACATTTGCCGATTAGCGGTGAAGGTTTTATGATTGCTAACGACTGGCCTCTGTGATCAACAAAATGCATCTTTTGTGGTCAGCCTGCCCCTTCATTCAGCTACTCGTACCTTATATTACGATGACCCCACAGCACGTCCCACACAAAAATGTTTCAGAACATTGGCCCTGTTACACAAAGGACGTTTGCACTCATATACATGAAGATTGACGTTGCATTTCGGGGTAAAATCTTAAAAAAATGTGTAAAATTCTGCTATTTTGGGGATTGCAATTATTGTAGGATGACACAGTATGGCTCAGCAAGTTACGAGTGGGCTTCAAAAGAATCAAAGAGAATGTTTTCATCGTTTTTCCATCACTTAAATGCGAGCTAAAAATGCACTGCGAGAGTGTAAAGTGTACAGCTCAGTAAGAGAGCTTCGGTCAATGAGCTTAATTATTTCTCCAACAACTTTTCAAGATGACTACTTTTCCAATCCGATGAGGGTACCTAATTAGAAATTGTGAACACCTATTCTCTAGAAGTACAAAATGATGTTTAAACATGACTATCACTTATCGCCAGTTTGCATTTCTTCCAACGTTGTGCTACCATAAAACATATCTACCGACAACGCGTAATTCTCATACACGGAAAGAAGGCAGTGAAATCAATCTAATGACATGTATACACCCCTGATACAAATCAAATGAGTATTTATCTAGAATACAACGCTATGCGTGGAGATTAACCAAAGGAAAGCATTCGGTACGTTAGACAACAATGGCTTGCATCTAACTTGACAAGTGGCAACAATAAAAATCGTAAATAAATTTATTTTGAAAAGTTGCTGCGTAAGTGGGAGTCAAAGGCAGCCATCTTTACTTTTGGTACGTAAAGTTTTAGGTAAGTGATGTAATACTTTCATTTAGCTTCCATCATGGAAACTCAGTACAAAATAATTTTAAAAGTTTAATTCGTTTTCAGCTGTAGCTATGTTTGGTTAGATAAATTTCCTCTGGAAATGGCTTTAAGTAATTTAAGAGGTAAACATAAACGCACCAACCTGTGCTGCACTCCTGAAACTTGAAAACTGACGCAGCCTCCTGATGGAAGCTGCGGGAGAATGCTCTCGACAATGAATGAAATCCATGGATTAAATGAGTCGACAATGGAAACTCGTCGTTTAATAACGAACACATTTTTGGAGGAGTTGACACCAACAACGGCTGAAGTCTTCAAATGGTGACTCGTCCGCGATGCATTCTTGTGCTTTATGCTTAGAGATCAAACATCCTGCAAGGAGCGTGAGATAAAACGAGACTTTATTTTTAAATTTTGCTTTTCACGGACGCATACCGCACAACTTCAGAGAAACCGTATGAGGGGAACAAAGCTCGTTGAGAAAAGTGCATCCTGGTCTTTTCTGGCAGAAGCGTCCGAGAGGAAGACGTGGCCTCATATTTTGCGTGGGAAATGTTGGTGCTGAGCTGCTGTTCCCCAGCTGACAGAAGGAGGAAAGCTCGCAACAGATGCTTGCGCCGAGTTCTTGAAAAATAATCTAGTTCCAGTG
>VOMN01099470.1:0-10464 GCA_014899125.1 Orchestia grillus
ATACATGCATATTCATAGGAGATATAGACTTTCAAAAAAGGGGTACATTTTTTTGGAACACCCTGCATCAAATTGTTTAGAATGTTCTTTTTACTGCACAAATTCCTTTGAAAATTTATGTAGAGAATGTATATCGTATGGGAATCAGTATTAAACTTCGATTTTACAATACGTTACCGCGAAAAAATAGTTCTTAGCAAAACTATGTTTTCAAGAATGGAAAAAACGAGTTTTGAAAATTAGTATTTACAAATAACGAGGAACTAATTATAGTATTTATATTTACTCCCTTTCAACTCCAATATTTCAGCACACCGGTTTTGAATTGAACCAATAAGATTTCTTGGAGTTTCATCAGGAATTCCATTCTAATGCTTTTAAATGCAAGACATTATCATTTCTCCATTTTCAAATTGACGTTCATTGATGTAGGCACTTTTCGACAAAATTCTGCACGAATTTTCTGTTGGGCTTAAATCTGGAGACTTTGCGATATTGCCCAAAACTTCAATGTTTCTTGTTTTAAACAAGTCTTTCGTGAGCTTAGAAGTGTGTATTGCTGAGATGTTCTATTGAAAAATATCGTTATTGTTGGCCGTTTGATTCATATGTGACACCGGACTCTCCTCCCACGCATTGATATACTAAGCAGAGTTTTGTTTCCCTTCCATTATCACTAAATCAGTCTTTCTAGACGCAGAAGAAATTCCTCAAATCGCAACAGATCCTCCTACAAATTGTCTACTCGTATTTGAAAACAGTCGCTTCTCTTTTTTTAAATTATGCTAATAACGCTGGGAACATTGAGCCCATCCAAATTAACAGATTTTTCATCAGAAAACGCTACGGCTTCCAACTTCTTCTTTGTCAATGTTACTTTCTCCTTTATCAAATTGATACGCTTTTTCTTGTGTTTTGCAGTTAAAGCAAGGGCAATCTTCCTGTTTCGATGTACGAAATTTTGTGAATCATGGAAAAGTTGACGTACTCTTCTTGGAGTGACGGGTGAATTTTGAGATTGTTGCAGATATCTTGAGTAAGACTGTTCCTTAGAAGCTTCTCGAAAAAGGTGACGTCTGGCTGCATTTGTAATTTCAGGTGCATGGTCTGGACGGATTTTGGTGCCATACGATTCAGTGTCCTTTTAAGTAATTTCTCACAACTGCTTGGGACCTCGACAGTTCTCTTGCAATGAAACTTATGGATTTTTTATCCAGTTTATAGGCAGAAATTGACCTTTTTTCATTTTCATTACACGGAAAGTTCCTTGGCATTTTGCAGGACTTTATACAATGTATAATTAGGACTCACGTAGCTTGCAATCATAATAAGAATTGTTAATCATCAGCGCATGCACCTTTTCTTTCTTTAGTGCTCAGGAATAAACCGGATATATAAGTTTTCAAAACTGTTTTACAATTATTTTCACTCTCAAAAACGTTGTTATAGTAAGAACTTTTTTCGTGGTAACGTATCATAAAATCGAACATGTACTTTGATTCCCATACGGCCTATATTTCAGGCAAAAATTTTCAGAAGAATTTGAGCAATAAAAAAAAATTCTTAACAATTCAATGGGGTATCTTATACTTTTTCCTACCCTTCTATCTATGGGGGAAGCTAAAAGAAATACTCAAACCTCTTTAAAATATAAAAAGAACACAAATATGAAAATTTATACTATGTTTCAAATTTTTGACCCGATGTTGACCTAGAAAATAATTTGGTTAATTTAAACACTATGACAGACAACACTAGTTTAAATTCCATTTAAATCCACTAAACATCTGAGTTGATACAAGAGTTGTACCTTCAAAGTAAACTGCTTGGTCACGAAGAGTCTTGCTTGTGACAAGGTTACTTCGAAAAACTTCCAAACACGGCAGCTGAGCTTCCTTCGCGACATTGTCACATCGAGTCTAATGAGATAAGGAGCAGCATGTAAAACACTAGGCCTAAAGCATTCCTACCCACGAATATCGATATAACCAGTCAAATACAACGGAATGCAACACTGAACCAAAAAAGGTGAATAATCGAACGCAAGATGCCTCGCCGTACAGTACATCTATGCAATATGTGTAGTGTGCCAATTACCCTGAATGTATAAGCTATCTTGAGAGGTGAAGATTGTATGAATATGATGCCAAGAGGATCCAAAAGTAATGCCTCCTATTTTCTACCCTGTCCTAAAGGATCTGAGAATACTATTTACACAGTTACGATGATTAATTTTACAGTCATAACTTGAAATTTTTATCTCTATGTTGCAGATACTGTGGGTATTACAGCCTAAGAAACAACCCCTGTCATGGACGTGCGTCAGATGCAGAGATGCGTCATTGTATTCCTCCACACGAAAAAGTTGAACCAGCCAACATTCATGTTAACGTATACAGAGCCAATGCAGTTGATGTCGGCACAGTAATGAGATGGGTTCATCGATTCCGGAGGAGCGACTGAGTTGTGAGTGAGAAATTGTGCTTTGGACGGTCTTGCACAGCCACCAATGCGAAAAACGAAGCGTGATTCGATCAAATCACCCAGGCTCAGTGGATAGCGGTGAATGAATTGCTTTGTAGATTTGAATTTGAGTGTCAGTACACTGGAAACGATGTTTTCAGCCCTACGGTACAGGGAAGTGGGCAAATGAGTCCCGCAGATGCTGATGCAGGAACAAAATGACTGCCAGCGGGAAGTCAGTCAGGAATTATTAAACCGGTACAAGGCCGAAGATTGTGCATTGTTGGACCTCATCGTCACTGGTGACGAGACGTGGTATCACCACTTCGAGCCGAAGGTTGAACGGGAGTTAACAGAATACCATCACTCACACTCCTCAGCGAAGAAGAAGTTCTGGATGCAGGCATCAACAGACTGAGTAAAGCGCACCGTCTATTACGACAGAAAGGGCGTCATCCTCTTGGGTTTCTCGGAACAAGGGAAACTGTTTATTCTGACCGCTATGTTAAAACATTCATTAAGCTAAAGGCTCGAATCACCCGTGAAATATCAGGGATGAGAGAAATCTTGTGTTTGTAACAGGATAACGCTCACAAGTTGAAGACCACAGAATGTGATACATNACATCACAGTTCACCTTTAAGATGCTGCCTCATCCTGATCTGGCACCGTCAGACTTCCATCTGTTGGGGCCTCTGAAGGACAGATTATGCGGAGAACGTTTTCCTGTTAACACTATCATCGACGCCGCGAAGAAATGGACCGCCTCAGCAGTCACAGATTTAAATGAGTGACGCATCAAGGCCATTACTCATTGCTGGCAGAAGTGCACTAAAAATGGTTGTGATTTTGTGGAAAAATAAATTCTAAATGAAAAATGTCCTCCCATTTTGATGGTGTCTGTCCCATCTTTATAAGTGCAATTGAAGAATAGGAAGCAGTGCTTTTGAAACGAAACTCGTACATTGTTATGAGTTAAAGCAATGAATGAATTCTTCACTTCGAAACATAAGTTTGCATGAAATTTGTCTGTTTTATTAGGTCAAACGCGTACAAGAATGAGCTTGAAGAGAATAAATGGAATTTCAAACTGAAAAAAATGTTGTATGCTTCCTTCCTTTACAGCGGTGTTGCGTTGGTAAGTTGGCAAGATGCCGCCTGCTGTCTTCCTGTTCGAAAGTAAAATGGCGTGGCTGGACAAACATTGAACCCAAGGTCCAGGGTCGGGTCGATCTTGGGTGCAGTACAGACAGACTTTCAATTATTCATAGATACTGTGCTTACGGTAAGGTCTCGGCCATAAAACTTCATGAAGAAGGATACGTTGACAGCTAAGAACCTCTCTTGCGCTCAACCACGTCTCGGAAATATGTACATCTATTGTAGCAAAGACGGAAATAAGTTGAATGTATGCATACTAGAAAAGAAGCCATGAGGAGTTAGGCCGCAGAAAACCCAAAACGCATCCGCAAAAACTTACATGTTGCGTAGTGAACCGAGTGGCCTGATAGACGTCGTAGAGTGTCACTGTCGTGTTGCTGGCAGAGCCTTCAGCAAATACGACCTGAGTGAGAGATTTAATCATTCGAACAGTTCATCTTGGTCATCCTGTCAGATTTGTAAATGTGACAGGTCTGTAGCGCAACAATCTTTTGAGCTTTATTTTGGAGCATAAGTCCTGTTTTTTCAGAGGACAGGTGGAAGAAATAATTTTTACGCTTAGGACCTGTCTAAACAAAGTAGAGATATACTAATTACAAACGCGATTTTCGGTGTACATCATTAATATTTAACACGGACATTATTTTCATATTTTAACTTTTTATGTAAAAATTAATATTAAATGAATCTGTTTAAAACTACCCATATTTTTATCATTCGTGTTGGTGGAAAAGCAAAATCGTTAGCCTTAAATATATTTCATAAACAACATAAAGTCAAGCATACAAATCAATGTTCTTCAGCTGTAAAGTCTTAAATACAAATCGACACAAAAATTTCCTCTAGAAATATTTGAAACTCAACCTGGTTATCGACAGGAAGGTAGACGGAAGTGTTGCTACTAGCAGCCAGAGCTGGGTTACCGAGGATAAGCCAGGGCTGATCTCTCAGTAGTTGGCCCCTAGAGCTGATCTGAGTCGTGGCACGAGATGAAATAATGTGAGATTATACCACCACAACGAAAAGATTCAGTTGTACTAAATCCTGATCAGAAATAATTTAGCAAGGGAGATCCCTCCGTGATAAAATAATTTTGGATGCTAAATGTTCCCTTGTAACTGCAGCATTTGTCGTGCCCAGTGGTGCGGCTGGAGTGGCGTAGCGCACTAATGACTACAATAAAACGGCCCCGCAGCAGGACCTAGCGCACTGAGGTGACTCGTGCTACGTTGACATGCCCCTCGCAGATGTACTTTTAAAAGCCTGCCGCGTGCTGTGTCTCCGCGGTGCCTCTAAAACTGCAACAGCGTCGCTATTACGGCAGTCTTAAGAGATCGTCTTCTGAGTTTATTTTCAACAATTCATGAGTGTTAGAAAACGGAATTCAGCGATAAGCATGTGTAAATGATTTTTGGGAACTTTAAGGGAAGTTGTGTACTTATTTAATTTGAATGAATAAAAGAACCAGAACAAGATTTTTACCAGAATGGAGAGATTAGTGTAATTTGAATTGGGATGAAATTTATGTTTTGCCCTCTCCAAAGAATACATCTAGAAAATTAAGTATAAAAGATTATAACGTTAGGTATAAAAGCATAATTTTGTGAGAAAATTTCAGCTCATGTCTGATATCCTGTCATAGTCATGATCGATATCAAGCACGTGCTGCTCTGAATCAAAATAAAATTAATTTAAACAATATGTCCGATAAATCAAAATTTTATCCACTGTTCGGCAATAATCAGGCTTGACTCTAAAAGGTGAAGAATCGATAATTCTTCAAATGGAAAAACAAAGACTTTTTCATGATTAGATTAGATTATCAGTTATTTTGAGGCTTCCTATCCACAAGAAATATGCCCCAAAGAGCGCGACGAGAAAAGATCATTCAGTACAGATTATAGAGAACGGGAATCAGTACACAAAATGAATTCCTCACAGGATCCCCTGTGCTTAGAAACAGGTAGTCAAGAATGAAGAGGAAGAAAAGACAATGCAAAGATAGGGAGGAAGATATGAAATTTGGAAGAAACAAAGAGGGCTCGAATGAAAAATCTCGGAAAATATGTGTGTATACCTGAAGTTACTTAACAGTCCCCTTGTGGAGACACTAGAATAGAATTCAGTGGACAAACCTAATTAATCTAACCCTTTGCTTATCATATGCCTCACGAGGGTTTTCGCCCGTGATATAATCACTCATTGTCCTTTTAGAAAATTTTGGAAAATATTAAGCTTCACTGTACTTTTTGAACAAACTCTTCACTTAAAATTCCAATAGCTAGTACCACATCTGCTCTGATTCCTTCCGTTCTTCAACTCCAGAGTAGAATAAAATAAAAACTTCAAACCTGGCTGAGCAGGTCTATGTCCCGCTGGGTGTCCAAGTTGGCCACATTGAGGACGCTGGAGTGGGCGCTGAGAGCTACGCCGCGCTCGACCTCTTCGTAGGTGGCAACCGCGTGCACCGCGACGGAGACCAGAGTGCGGGTGCTGAGCTCTTTGACGGCTTTAGGGGGCATCGCGAACTCTCTGCCACCTGAGCAACAGAAGTGCATGATCCGATCTGCCCGAGGGTCTCAAGTTTTACCTCAGAAGCTTTTATATTAATGTTCCTAAACAAAGTTGGGTGCATGACACGAAGCGGGACATTTCTGATAGGCTATATATGCTACGAAAATAAAAATGCTGCGGAAAAACGTCTCTTGCTAGCGTTTACTTAAGATTGAAAAGACGAAGATAGGTTTCTGCTTCAGGGGAACTCTCAAGTTTCCAGATTGATGAAGGTAGGAAAGTGTGTTGATTATTCCGTGAGTGGTTGGATGAGAATAATATTTTTTATGAGAGAAAGCTTTCGGAAGAAATAAATCTTCAACCTTCATTAACTTGGACAAGTGAGAATTCACCTGGTACAGAGAATTACCTTTTTTCTTTCGTCCACGAGTAAAAGTAGAAGCATGTTTTTGTGAGAATTTTTCCTTTTATTTTATTTTTTTTAATGAAATCTAATTTGTGGCGTCGCTGCAACACCCAGAAGTCTAATTTGAATATCGGAGAAAAAACTGATGCTCGAAAAACTCGGAGATGCAAAGATGACCATCATCTGTCGTTAATGGCCAATTAGTTTATGATTTGAAATGAAAATTCTATTTTAGATATTTTTCAAAAAATTGAGTAGACATAGGTTTTATTTTTCGTGAGGATCATTTAAAAGGAGAGCATCAGAATAGGCGCAGAGATTCGAGATGTAAGAAAGTCCTAGTCATAGCAGCCGTGAATGGTTGAGCAAATTTATATCTAAGCTACAGTGTTTGTAGAAATTATTCGTAACCTGACGTTGGTGGCGCTGAACTCTACCAAATTTCAAAAACTATCCGTTGTGAGATAATGGAAATCGCCCATATTTTTAAAACTGCAAATGAAACGAGGCACTGCATATTTGAGGTTTGTATAAAAACAACAAAGAATTTGCGAACATAAAAGAAACATGGACTCAAAAACTATTCGCACATAGCATGTTTCCGTAGTCAATGATCAATTATATACAGCTTCGGCTGTATTACATTTACCAAACGCTTGTTGTAATTTTTAAATCGGCTGCTACAAATATCATGCGAAATTTAGGTTCATTTTTCTCTGCAGATCGTTTCCAGCACGTTTATATTTTTGGGTTTCTTACAGGAACGCGGACCTTCAGCTCTCGGCACAAATTTTCGATTGGACTGAGGTCTGGTGACTGTGATAACAATGCTACGGTAAAAAGTTGATGTTTTCCTTGTGCAACCAATCAGTCACCACTTTAGCCTTTAAATCTTAGTCATTGTAACCACCGTTTTTGTCAAAGTCCAAAAACCTGAAATCCTTCTTCAAGTTTTCTTCAAATATTTTTTATAATATTTTTTTCATAGTTTTTTTTATACAGTGAAGCATACAGACACCTGATGCATAAATGTAACCCGATGATATTATGGATCCCCCCACCATGGTCTACTCTTGGAATGGTGTTTCTCGAGAAAGCTTATCCTCGTTTTCTCCAAACTAACTTTACCTCATTTTGGCCAAACAACTCCATCTTTGCTTCATCTGACCATAAAACCTGGCTCCGAAAATTGTCGTTCTTCATTCATATGTTCCCCGGCATACTAGACACTGGCATTTAAATGGACATTTTTCGACAGCATGTGTCCTTTTAGGCTGGTGTCCATGTTACTGGTTTGTGTGGAATACTAGACGCAGTACTCAACCTAACGTCGACGCATTCTTCTACTAAATATTAAATACTTTCGCAAGCGTTGTCTTGTTTCCTGAGAGGTAACTTTGGCCATTTTGACGGTTTTCGAACGTTCGAAGGAAATTTTCACGAGAAATTTCCGTGAAACTTTAAATAGGATCTTATGGAACTTTCGGGTTGGACAACGACTCGGTGGGAAAAATAGTAGCTGTAGTAATAGTAGTAAAAATAGCAGCTCGTTAGTAACTCGGACTATCTCGCACTGAAAGAGAAGGAACCATTTAGTATGGAAGACGGGGAATCGATAGTATGCACAAGATGTGTTCTCACACAGTATCAAATGCACATAGAAACTGCAAGTTAAGGAGAAAGAGGAAGAAAAGATAACGAATAATCAGCGAAGAAGGCATGAAAATAAAAAGAAGCAAAGTGGGCTTGAACGATAGAAATCCAAAGGCCCAGCTAAGCCTCAAGTAACCTAATAGGGCCTCCCTAGAGATGCCACACCCTACAGCCAGCATAGGATAGACAAACTTAACAAACCTTAGCTCAGCCTAAGACTTCCCCTACGAGACAACGACCCAACGAGACAACGTTCCAAAGAGACAACGACCCAAACCTCAAAGCTTAAGTGGTAGTTGAATGGTTGAATAATGTGAGAATTAACGTTTTGGAATAGCTATCACAGTCATCAGACTTCAATCCACTCTAAATTTTGTGGTGAGAGCTGATGGTCCGAGTTCATGCATGACACCCAAACAATCTGCAAAGAAGAATGAACCAAAATTTCACATGATATTCCATTGAACCTACTTGAAATTGCAAGTGTTTGGCGACCGTGCTTGAACAGAGAGTATATACTTGATTATTACTTACGAAAATCAGTTCGAGTTGAATACTATAGTGAACTCTGTAGCTCATTAAGTTCTAGGGGGATTGAGGCCGATTTAATAATTAAAGTTTTATTTAATTTAATGACATTATTTCAAGCGAATAAAACCGAGTCTAGAACAATAAGCCGGTATATAATAGCATAACCAAAGGTCTTGACAACAGGAGGAACGTACGTGATGGATACCTTAGCTCAATAGCCGCCAATCACAGAATGATCGAAGACCGTTGTATCATACAAGCTAGAACTTAGATATCGCAATTAGAGGCTATCTCGTAAGTATTTTTACGACTATCTCGCATCGTTACAAATGCTTCCATATATTCTTTAAAAACTTTGAAAATTCTTTATTGTTTGCACACAAAGCTGAAATTTGGTGTGCTTTTTGTTTTGTATTGTGGAAAATATGTACAAGTTTCATTACACGGCAACGAACAGTTTTACAGATACAGTAAACAATATTGCGCTAACTTCAGGGTTCGAAAGCAGGCGCTGTGTACAGGGTGTGTCATAAAATGTATACGTCACCTTGCACCATCAATGATTCGCCTAATATGATGCTGATTTTTACTTACTCAGCCTCGTTAAATGCATATCTCAGTCTGTGTGTTGTATTGATAATATTTTTCTTATTGTATTTGAATCTATTTGAATGAAATTTATATAATATATAGTATAATGTATAATATTGGGTAGACCTTAATTCGGTAAATTATTAATATTCTATTGTCAGGTATATACTTTGTGAGACGCCCTTTAAATTAGTAATAGTAATAGTAGTAGTAATAGCAATAGTAATAGAAATAGTTATAGTACTAATTTTAGTAATAGTAGAAGTAATAGTAGTAGTCGTTGTTGTAGTAGTAGTAGAAGTAGTAATAGTAAGGATAGCAGCGCTATAGTAACTCAGACTATCAGAGACTGAAAGAGACGGGACCATTTAGTATGGACCAGGAGAACATGAAATCTATGCACAAGGTGTGTTCGCACACAAGATCCCTGTGCATAGAAGTAACAAGTTAAGATGGGCGAGGAAGAAGAGATAACGAATCATAAGTGAAGGTTGCGTGAAAATGGAAAGAAGAAAAGTTGGCAAGAAGCATAGAAATCCCGTAGGCCTAGCTAAAGCTGAGGTAACCTAACTATGTCCCCCTGGGGACGCTAGTCCTCATAGCATATGATAGATAATCCTAACTAACCTAACGCTATTGCCTCTGGACTATCCTATGTCCCCCGAAGGGTGTGTAAATTCGCTGTCGCGGGCTTAGAACCCGGCGTGTTTGAGCTAGATGGCTCATGCACTCCGCGAGTTCAAAGAATATTACGGCAGCCCCACAACTCCCAAAATTATCTCGACCCTTTCAGTGATAACTTTTTACGTTTGGGACTTTTCTTACCCTGCTTGAAAACTCATACCTGCCAAGAGAGCACGTATCTTTATTTAAATAATGATGCGTTTTGCATCCTAGACCGATAATACGCTAAATAACAACTATTCGGAAACTTCTTGAGCATTACAGATCTCAAACAGCTACTGCAGGGTTACCCTGAACGGTATTCGGCGTCAACTTCAAAAAATAATATTAATGCAGTGCTGGTATTCTTGTCTCATAAAAGAACCCAAAATGTACAATCTAAGATCTAATTCGAGGAAACGAACATTGTGCCTGTGCCGTCCAGTCTTTTCTACGCTCTCGTACCGCACTCGGTACAGGAA
>VOMN01099473.1:0-33889 GCA_014899125.1 Orchestia grillus
ACTCTCAATCGTGAATCGGCATTGATTTGTACGTGGAAACGAATTTTCTGACAAATTTTTCTTCAGATGACGAGTTTGTTCGCCAGTGGAAGAGTGCTCGGAAGTCGAGGTTCCAAGATGAGTGGAATACTAGAATGCTAATGAACAATTCATGAGCTTATAGTACTCATGCATAAGCGTGTTGTCGGTGTTGCACTGCCTTTACATGGCTTTTGGCTTCAATAAATACTTTCTGGATATTATCAGCTGAATAAATAACGATGTTATTTGTTACTGGAATTCCCACTTCTCATTTGCACACTGATATTTAAGAATACTGAAATGCCACCAATTCTTTTTTCAATTTTCTGAACTTAATTTCATTATGATGTGCAAGAAATTTTCCATAATGTTCACGGTTTTTAGATTTTAGTAAAATACTGGGGCTCAACAGCATCCAGTACGTCCTATATTTGTTTTTAATCAAGTAAATATTTAAATTTTCCGCCTTTATTGAGGAATTTCGAAGCCATTATTGGCTGAAGGGCAGGCGTGTTCCATCCTGAACATTAGACGTCAGGCTGTGGAAGTGCGACCCATTTAGGGTAAATTTTGGGGACTGGCGAATTTCAAAATGAACAAAGAAAGCTGAGACTTTCGAATACGAGAAGTTCCGCACTTACTGGATTCTTTGTTGTTTGAACCAGGAAGGCTGCCAAAAAAGTTTGAGTGGGGCACATTTGCTCACCATTCAGGAAATTTGGAGAAATTTCAGATGTTCAGTGGGCAATTTTCTACACAAAATTAAGAAAAATTACTAAACGTATCCGATTACTTGAATGTGTGATAGTATCTGTATTGATGAGGCTTCATGACGAGGAATAGCTGCCGTAATATTGATGAACGCATTGCGTATGGGATATGATATAAAATAACTGAGAAATTTAGCGTATTCTTTCTTTTCCTGCGCGACTGCTAAAGGCACGTCAGCCCGTGGCCGTGCTGTGCTCACAGCCTGCTCTTTATTAAGTCACTGCAGGACGCCCCCAGCCAAAAATGGTGGGACAAATGATATTAAATTCTTGAGATGCCCTCTTATTTACGGGAACTCTGACATGAAACAATGTTTTTTTCAGTATCACTGATACGGACTGCTTTAACTGACAGTCTCGCAATTAGTCTAGGACGGATGGACAGACAGACGGAAGGACCAACGAATCAAGCAGCCCTGGGTTATTATTTTGAATTGGGATTACCCTCGGATGGATTTAATTGCGTCACATCGTGCGTTTACGAGTCCATCAGATGGACTCAGTTGAGAGACGACATTGAACTTGGTCCCATTTGACTCTGCTTAAAAACAATAGCTAGATACTTAAAAAATCGGCGATAAATGCGAGCTAGTTAGTAAAGCCTATTTCAATTTTCATGTTAGAGGCTTATTAACTAACATGGAAAATTGATTTTCATTTTGCATCACACTACCACTAACTATGGATTGACTCGTGTGTTAGCTAATTTTGACAAAAATTAAAAAATGCTACACATAAAGGCTTATTGGAGTACATTTGCTTGAAGGCACTTAAGACTTTGTACTTTGAAATCTAAGCAGAACGTCAAAGTGTGTTAGTTTGGCCCGGAAATTATGCACACGTGTAGAAGCGGAAACCGTACGCAATGGCCTGAAGGGACTCGTACTGGATGTCCCTGTCAATGGAAACCGTTTCTCATAAAAATCCTCTGAAAAAGTCAGATTCCCAATTAAACTCTAAAACTCACCTCCATGAATCGTTTACGCCTATGAATTTAATCCAGAGTACAACAATACCAGGATGGTTCCTTAAGATTTTGGTATTACGTTCCATCATGAAATCCACTCTAATACCTTCTTGCTCGCGATCAGGCTCATTCATTCGAGTATTGCACGCTGTATATCCTACCGGGCGCTGTGATGGTCGGGCGGTGACGGGCGCTCCATCTGAGCGCACAAGCGGCCAGCGTAGTAACTCCTTGCTGTGAGGGAGGAATTTTAAACGTGTTGGCAACGCTGCGTCAGCACTTTGTGTTCAGCAAATTTTGTTCAGCCAGAGCTCTGTAATGAAACTATTAAATCGTTCCCGTGAGTCTGGACTGAGATTTTCCTACCACCCCCCGAGCCTCTGCGGAAGCTACTGTGTCTCTCGTGTGTTGAATGCTGTGAATGGCATCTACGAGGACCATGGAATAACAACACGACCTCTCATGTGGATTTTTGGCTTGAAAAAAATCGTGCTTCTCACTCTAAGAAAAAAAAATTCAGAAGATTTACTACTTGATGTGAAAATTACTTTATGTATTGAGAAATTTTGCCCTCAAGTCTTGATCAACATCGAAAGAAGCTCTACGCGCATTCAGTTACATAAACAAATTCTCAATCATCTAATTGGTTTGAATTTTGATTTGAAATGGTGATTTGTAGTGTAATGTATTGAATAAAAAGCTACCACCTTTTTCCAATCATCCGGAAGCTAGACTTCCAGACAACACACTAATGAGAAGGCAAATCCTGAGAAATTCACACGAGCTCCTTTGATGCTTCGATGAAAACTTGAAATTAAATATTCATCTTGCTTCGCTAATTACATGGCTACAGCTACCTCTGCAGAGAGCTGTTGTGCTGCTGTGGGCTCACGTATAAGAACTCCGTCCGCCTTTTTTTAATTCTTGTAAAACTCACAGAAAACTGCCAACACCCGCCGAAAACTTACCGGGATTCATGAGCATAAGAACTGTCCTTAATTACTGAAAAAAGAATTTCAAAATGAAATATGAATACACATTAAATATCATAGCTCTCTGGAAAACTTAAAAATAGTTTAAAAATTTGTAAAGTGCGTAGGCAAGCATGCAAGTTCTCTTGGTTTCCTAAGATTTAAACTATATACTAGTACCAATATCAAGCAAAGTAAAGAGCACATTTTCTAAGAGGTTTGTGTGAATTTCATAAGTACTGTACTTATGCTGACACATCTCAAGAAGAATAGCCCAAGAACAAGAATGAACTTAGAGTCTCTTAATTTCCACGGGACTTTCTATCACGTCAAACGCGATGCTTAAGCCTGAAGAAATACACTTAGAATGATTAAAAAATCTCAGAATGATTAAAAGAATGATTAAAAATCTCAGAAGCTAATGAAAGTCATAGTTTTTGTTTTTACGGAAACTATGAAAACGAGCTCAGGGCTTCAGTAAGAACAACGTACTTTTTGTAAGAAAAAAACGAGTAAGCAAGGCAGAGAAATGAAAACTATACAAGTGGAATGAAAAATGTTCGGTTGTGCGCCTAGTGCATCAATAAGCCCGTAGGTAAATCCGGAGTTCTTCTACATATTTTAGATTTAGTAAATTAGGCGATGGAAGTAAGAATATCACATGCACGGCAAGTGTCGCAGTGAAAAGTTACCTCGAAAGAAGAATCAATTAACTCCCGTAATTATCGTTCAGTTAACAAATTTGGGAAATCCTAAGTTTATCGCCAAGCGTCATAACGATTGAAATAATATTTTATAGAAATACAAACTTACTTGAAAGTCTTCAAGACTCTTCCAGCGAACAGTGTTCTTCATCCTTATTTGTCCAAACAAATAAATTAAACGAGTAAGCGAAAGCCTAAATCCAGATTTATATTTAACACTTGTTTCAATAATCATTGATTTCAAAATGAGCAAGCTCTGTCAAAGGATCTTTCATTAATCTACAATCTAACACCTTTCACAAGCTATCAATCTGAATTTTTTTATTTAGATATAAATCGTTTAGCACCGTTCCCCCTCCCTCCTCCTCCCCCTTCAAAAGAAGATACAATTGAGTCAGGATTGGGGGAAGTAGCTTATATCATCAGGAAGATGCACAGGACAAAGTAGATGCCAAAGAGAGGATCTAAGACCATTCAGTAAAGATTTTACGGCACATTTCCTCTGCGTTTAACACCCCTGCTGTCACATGACGTGGATATGTGAGTGAAGTCATATTTTGCAGTATTTAGCTCAACTGCTTTTTAGCTGTGTTAAATTGCTATCATTTCCTCTTGCCTCTTACTCACATGTGCGTCTCTGTTTATAATGTATAGACTGTATGTGTTTCCCTTTGTAGAACCACAACGGTCAGAAAATTGTAGCTTTCATGCTTATGAATGAAAGAAATTATGAAGACGTGGAACACTGAAACAACCTTTCATATGGGAAGCGAATGTTCTAAGAGCTCTTGTTCACCAAGTACTCACGCGCAGTATTTCCCGACCCTGATCACAATTGGAAAGTAAGAAGAAATTACCAATATTACAACCTTTTCGTTCCCTCACGCTAGCTAAAACGTGCATCTTACCATGATCACGACCCAGAACTCAAAGAGATCACTCGTAGCTTGAAGGATATAAAGCGGATAAAAATCAATAAATATTTCCTTGATCAATTTTTCATTCTTTACTTCATAGCAATGAACGAACGCTGTACACTTGTCGCCTGAAATAAATCATAGTCACGCGTATGAGTATATGTAGATGCATGAAAAATCGAATCACCGACAGGAGTGTAGTTATTCCCCCGAGCTCAGTATAATTGGGCCCAGGAACTTCGACGTCTAACTTTCTCATCCCGTAGATGCAAGGATTGTGTATATTACCGTCCAGATTTTCTTAGTATTAAAACCTCAGAACTTGACGAGTTACTTGTAGCTTTTCGGACAATAAACTTCCGATGAAATATCCTTTATTTCGAAAACTTACTTCTCTATGAGGACCGTAGCATTCACATTCATACTTAACAAAAGTATAAACTTGGAAAACAACAGAACCAACTCTAGGCTCCAAAACTCACTCCAGTCCTGAGGCGAGTGAAGCCTGAGAAACTGACAAGGTCACTACACAGCCCCTGCTGCTCAGAAACTCCCTGCAACTATGGAAAAGCATACTTGTGCTGTCTAAAAACTAGAAAGCTACGGGCGTTTCCCAAGAGAGCTCTCTCAAGTCTTGAAAACTTTCGTTCACTTCCAGAAGGCTACAGTACTACCGAAGAGAGCTTCTTTAAGCCCCGAAGACTTACATTCCCTTCCATAAGACTGGAAGGCTACGATCGTTTCCAGCAAGTTGCTCGTACTTTTGGCGGCTGAAATGATTTCCGGAGACGCAAAGCTTTTCTCGCTCACCGCAGCCGCCACTCTTCACGCTTGTCGATGCTGCGCTGCGCGCCTTTGAGGGACCTAGGAAGGAAGAGCGCCGTCCAATAATGAGCCGTCCCTGTGTCGTCCCTGTTTGTTGCCGGCCCTCGGACGATGATGGACGTCTGGCAGCATCATGGGACCGTCTCGGCCGTAGTCTTGTGTACAACTGGTAGGCTCAAATTGGCCCGTATCGTGACGGGTCCGATTGCTTCGCCTCAATATATGGTCTGAGTTCGGCCGTCTTGTTGTGGGTCATAATGGACTGCCGTCATTGGTCTGCATTGTTTAGGGTCTAACTGTTAGCTCTAGAAAAGGTAACCGGAATTGATTCAGCGAAGAAATTGTGTAACAGGTCCAGCTTGCCGATTAGCTTGCGAAGCGCGAAAGTACGATAAGTGGACACCAAATTTGTTTGTATCTTGCGTCATTGACAACTGCAGCTGCAGTACGGTTCAGTTTAATATAGCAATCCCTATAAAATAATTTAACTTGGTGATCAAATTCCTTGTTCACACCAAGTTTATGAGCTCCTTCACTGCACTGTGTTCATGGGACTTTCTATGATAAGATCCGGTGACGAGGAAGGCGTTCGGAACGAGGAGTGATGGTAAAGGCATTTCACCCTGGTCATTGAACACGTACTGCAAGATTATTATTCCTTTGCTGGCGCGCAATCACAATATCTTGAAGCGAGCACTTTTGTTAACGGCATAAATGAAACTATCAGTTAAACTGCGTGAGCGAGACTGATGAGCGCATAAAATTTAGGAGCCCATCACCTCAACATGTTGAAAATTATGTTGCTCTATTTAGTTCCTAGTCTTTTCTTAAATACGCAAAATAAATCGAAATTCCTTAACATCCATTTTCACCCATTACTGTGGAACAGGCGATAAATGATAGCAATAATCTCACAGCAAAGTGAGTCATGATTCACAGTACGAATTACACCTCCGGCGTACGGACACCCGAGTTTTCTCTGTGTCGACGAGCCTGAGCGAAGCGTCTTCGTATTTCTCGCGTGCGACCACTCAAGAGGTGTAAAATCTACGGGCTGCCGATTTCAGTTTTCGGAGGACTTCTTCCCCGTGACTCTTTTCGCTGTAGTGATCGGACATCCTTGACTGATGTGACGTGGGATCTTGCGATTTGGCAGCAAAACGGTCATGCTTATTAAGTTATTCAATCACGGTGAGTATTAATTGGTTAGTGTTGGATACGTTTTCCTAATTTCGTGATCCTAACATGAATTTAGATGAAGAACATGCAATTTTACGAACGTTTCTTCGTGGTTACCTCTTGCAATAATTGATATGCTTGATACTCCTGTACTTTCCAAGGTCGATTTACTTTTCAGGTTAAATGCCTAGACTTCCCCCAGACTAGCCCCGCCTCCCCCGACACAATTTGCAACTCAAATTCTGACACTTCCCAAGCCCTGCATACTTCCTAGCTAAAATTCTGACACTTCCCAAGCCCTGCACATTTCCTCGTTAAAATGCTGACACTTTCTAAAGCCCAATAACATCCCAGGTCAAATTCCAGTACCTCCGCTAGAATGGATAAACGCGGATTTCAAAATTTATTGGCAGATAATTCCTTCCTCATCTTATCAAATTAGGAAATCTCTTCTTTTAAATTATCGCAAATTACCGTGCGAACCATTCAAATGTTACTCTCGGAAATGTTGCTGGAGACTTTTGGTTCACTTCGTTTTTGCGCATGAAAACTGAATTGGTTTCGTCGCCCTATGCGGTCTGCACGAGGCTTATAAAACAAAGCCGAAGATAGACAATGGTGTTTTACTTTAGTTCCGTGCAGCCCGGCGGGGCCTCGTGTTACGCTCGAATGAACTCGATTACCGGTCTCCCCCTCACCCAGAATACGAATGCCTCCAACACCTCTGTGCGAAGAGAGACCATAAAGTGCACGATTTAAACAGAGAACACAAAGCAGAAAATAACATTGCTTTCAAATCAGCCTAAAACCCATTAATCAAATAACCAGCGAATCATGCAGCAGTCGCGCTTTCCGAGTCGCCTAAAATGCATTAGTCGAATTACACGTCGCTAATTTTAGCGGCCATTCTGGAGGCAGAGAGCGTCGTGGCTGTAGCGAGATGACGGCCAGTGGGGGCTGTGGGGAGCTTGTGGAAGCAAATTGGTGCATGTTTTTCTGTATATTTTAAACAGCTTGTCAATACGGAGGCTTATTCAGACGTGAGGGCATGCAGTCTCAGTTGGACTGCTGGAAGTTGGGTTCGCGCCTTCCCTCGAACGCGCCTCAATTGGCGGCTCAATGTGAAATGATGGAACCGGGGTTAGAGCTCTTATTACATAATTTCTTCACTTTATTTTCTAAAATCAAAAGACCATCGTTAAGAAAATTTGCAAGTTTCAGAGAACTTCCATAACTTGTATATTTCTAAGAAATATACAGGGAAAAAGGCAGCCGAAGTTCGTGAGTGTACAATACAATAGGGTGACTAATTTAACGTTCAACAAAAACACATCCTGAAGATGGGAATTGGTTTGGATTTCAATGAATTTGCATATTTTACATTCAAATAAGAATATGAGAAATATGCACTCACGATATGACGCGCCTAAACTTATTTGGCATCATTTGATCCAAAAACTAGTCCGCACCTCCGTCGGGCACCTGCGCAGAGCAACTAATGCTTCTTCGAACCCGGCAGGCTTTCTGTCAAAAACGTGTAAGATTTAGACGAGTTTACTGTCTTTAGATGCAAGAATGTATGTACCCGAGAATGGTTGACTCATACCGTGAGAGGTCGGGGAGGGACTCGTCAACTTGTTTCAAGCTTGTTCTAGCAAAAATTTGATGTTCACTGGGTAAAAGTTGAAAAATACATGTTAGGTAAAAACGTGTTAACTTGCCGGGAAAATGCTTCATTAAGAGCAGTGTTAGCAGCCTCTTCGCTTTTGCACGCACTCAAATACTCTTCAAATGTCGATATGCGTGAGCCACAAAATGTGAGTTTTCAATGAATAATTTATGAGCTTATATTAAAAGTTTTTGCTTGCTTTGCACGACGAACTTCGACAACTTCATTAAATGGGCGAGCTCGTGCTTTGAAGGAGAGAGCGAGCAAAACAGTTTATCATTTTACTGTCATGTAAATTACGAGGTGAGAATGAAATTTTAAGCAGTACTAGTGGTAGAAGTAGTAGTAGTATTAGCAGTAGTAGTAGTAATAGTAGTGGAGGTAAAGATTGCAGCGCTTCACTGACCCAGGCCTTGCTACCCCCGAAAAAGAAGGGATGATTTAGAACCAGGAGTCTATGCCCGAAGTGTCTTCCCACAAAGTGTCCCCTGTGGTTATACATATATAAATTCTAACCTAATAATACCGTTGTATATTATTTATATATTTGTATGTATGTTTGGTGTCCGCTTCTGATAGAATAACATAGAGCAAAATTAACTTTTCAGTTATTACTAAAAAGAACAATACTGTAACAACCACTGGTTTTCTTATTCAGTCAGTTGGTAGAACGGATACAATTTATTCCCGGTCGAAGGAGAATAATAGCACAAATTTGAAGAATTTATGAATTTGTAAATTGGATACTGTACATTAGTATAAGTGTCGAGAATATTTTTGAGTTTATAACAAAACTTTTTTTAATATTGATCGTAATAAACAATTATTTAAATCATGTCATTTCATAACTTTCAATATGTGTTCATCAAAAATAGTTATTTCAATTGATGTATCAGTTCATTAAAACGCGTTATTTTTAACGGGCGTATTTACTAGTATTTATATGAAGAAAGAGAGAAAGAAACAGCGAGTTAAGTATAAAGAGAAAGGAAAGACATTAAACAGATCGCAAAAAAAGGGTTAGAGGTGAAGGTAGTAAAGTGACCACGATAGATGAACTCCCATAGGCCTATGTATAGCTGAGGTAACCTAACAGTGCCTCCTGGGGACGCCAGTTCTCATAGTATACGATAGGCAAACTCAACTAACCTAACCCTATTGCCTGACCTATGCCCTCAGAGGGGGAATGAAAATGGAAATACTCAAATAACAAAATCGGAGGCACCGAGTATACGCTCATGATACGCAAAAAAATTATTTTTAGGTTTCATCATACATCAGAAAAAGAAATGTGCGTGAATCAACTACGTAAACTGAACGAATCAATCCCACTATATGAGTATAATGATAGCCCAATGTTGCTTGCATGCTGGGTCCGTCCGTTCGTTTCTCTGTCATACTCTTAAGGATTTAGGTACGAGAAAATTCCCGGGTCCGTATTCCTAAGCTAATAGTAAGACTGTCAGATTAAGCAGTCGATAACAGTGATACTGCAAATAACAATATTTCATGTCAGAGTTTCCGTAAATAAGAAGGGATCTTAAGAATTTAACATCTTTTGCCCTGCCATTTCTAGAGGGGCGCGTCTACTAGTACAGGGTGTACTAGTGACTTGAAAGCTAAAAACCGTAACCTAAATTGCAAGATATAAGTGCAGGGTGTCCCAGAAGTAACTGACCCTTGCGTTGAAAAGTAAACAGGATACCAAATTGTAAGGCGTTCTAGTAAAATAAGGTATCCGAATTAAAAGCACCTGTTACTTCTGCACCTTACAGTTTGGTATCCTATTTACTCGACAACGCAAGGGTCAGTTACTTCCAGGACACCCTGGACTTATATCTTGCAATTTAGGTTATGGTTTTTAGCTTTCAAGTCATCGGAGCGAGACTTGTCACAAACCAGACCAAAACTAAGCCAGGACCCGGGGGCGCTTGTAACTAGAGGACGTTGATAACGTGGGTCCCGCTCGTTCTCTACGCACACTGGGCAACAAAAGCTGGCCTATTTACATACAGCCTCCTATATTGTTAATTTATCCAGGTTTTTAGGACGCCTACGAGCGAAGTTGCGTCGCTCGCATATGCATCTCAAATTCAATTAGAATTACGCACAAACTTGCGCGATCTCAGGTTGTCCCTTCGAGTTAAGAACGCTGTGCACGAGGCCAAGATAGCCCTCAGTGTCGACGAGCGCTGTCGTAATTCATGCTACTCCTGTACCATGCGCACATTTGCTTCATAAAAGAAATGACTCGAGAGTGTGGCACGACCTTTTCGTGCCTTTAATGGCCTTATTCTAAGGAATTTTATAAAGTAAAGAGCGAAGGAGTTCTGATGAGGCAAGGCCTTATCAATGCACGACCTGTCTACGCCATCGGCACCTTCGCCGAGTTTTACCGCTTGTGCCCTGCGTTACTCAAAATGGGAGCGATGTCAAGTCTGCACTGTTTTGGTCAAACGTCGCAGATTTAAAGCTGTGCATGTCAGAAGATTCAAAGTCTACATTAAGTGCATCACCTACGATATTTTATACTCGAGCCTCTGATGGTTTAACTTGAAGCGCTTCGTAGAATTATTTTTCATGACCAGGCTCGGAAACTGAAACATTTATTTCCAGTTGCAACAAAAACAAATTTTTTACATGAATTTCCATGCATATGTGAGCACTTGAATGACTGCAGGAGGGATCACCAAAAACAGTCACGCTGCTTGTGTGGAGTGAACCACTCTATTTTCATTGAACATGCTGGATAGAAATTCGTCATTTTATCGCACGGGATAACAGTGTAACTGAAGACGATTCGCTCATTTCCGTAGTACAACCCAATCCGAGCCCGTGGGCGCAACGCTCCCCAACTACGCACATAACTCTCATAGTAATATTCAACATTATTGTATTGTATGTTCAACATTATACTGTAATGAAGTTTCTTGTTTGAGAAGCTTCTGGGGCTTCAAAGAGTGTCGGTAGTGGGCTTCTCACGCCCTGAAAAGCTGTAACAACAATTACTTGATAACTATAGGGGCTCAACAGCGCAAGCGGCAGTGCGCTTGCCTCCTGTGTAGCAGGCCTCGGATTCGGTCCCAAGTGATGAGATTTCCTTGGGGGAGGAATATGAAGCCCTGAATTCCTTATGAGGCGTCACACGAGTGTGGCTCGGCTGAAGCACACAAACGTCTTGCGAGGGATCCGAGGCATGTTACGAACCGAAGTCATAAGTTGTGAGCTACCTGAACTGCCGTACTGACCCACACGCCCACCTCACCGTGGGCCTAACATCTCTTGAAAATCCATTACTACAGAGGGGGCAATGAAGAAGCAACCCAATTTAAAAATTATAGCCATAAAACTACACATAGTAAAAAATCAGGCTCTTTTAAATTGAAAGAGGACATTCTAAAGCTTAATCTAGATTAAGTATGGAACACAGTAAGTTTTAGATGACCCTTAACATTGATCAAACAACAGTGTACACTTTTGACTGTGCTGTTTATTACTTTACTTAATGTTTCTGGTGTTATGCTGTTTAATTCCTGAGGAATGTTGCGTTTTAATTTCTGTATGGTATCAGACAGTCCAATGTAGACTTTATCTTTCAAGTATCCCCAGAGAAAGAAATTAAGATGACTTAAATCTGGAGATCAAAGCGGTCACGGTACGTCTCCAAAACGAGAAATTAATTTGTGAGCAAAAAATTCCCCTAACATTTCTGATGTTTCTTTTGTTGTATGAGCCGTAGCTCTATCTTGATGGAAAAAGATATTCTCTACTTTCATATTCCTTATTTCAGGCGATAAATATTCTCGAACCATGTCTCCATACCGGTCACCATTAATAGCCATTGCATTACCATTAGGATACTCGAAAAAATATTATCCAACGATTCTGTAGGACATGATGCGACAGCATACAGTTACGTAAGCTGCGTGATGTGGACGTTGATGAATTACTTTGGGATTCTCTACAGCCCATAATCTGGCATTGTGTTTATTAACATAGCCATTAAGGTGGAAATGAGCTTCATTAGTCATGAATAGATTATTTATGAAGTCTTAATTTCCTGCAAGCTGCAAAATCTATTCGCAAAATTAAACCACTTCTGATAGTCCGTGGGGTGAAGCTCTTGTGTTATTTGAATTTTATACGGATGATACTTTATATATTTTACCAGGATATTTCGCAGTGAGGAGCGAGTCATTCCTAACTGAGAGCATCAACTCCTTGTCAAAGTTTTGGGGTTATCGGCAACACTCGCTGCAACACTAGTTGTAACACTCGCTGCTACACTCGCTTCAACTCGCTGAATTAAAGCGTCAGTTGGAATCGTTCGCTGTCTGCCACGATAAAGTTTGTCTTCTGTTGTTCCTGTTTCTTTTAATCTTAACACCAGTGCTTTTATGCACTTCTTCTAGGGACATGTTTCATTAGCAACTATTCTCCTCTAATTTTTCTGCGCACTAGCAACAGATCCATTACATTCAAAGTGAAGTTAAACAATTGTTACTCTCTCCTCTTTCGTTAACAGCATTTTGAGAGTCATAATTTTACGACGTTTAAGCACAATTTGTAATGATTTTAGGTAGCACTGATACACTAAAAAAACTTGGAACCACCTCTTTCATTTTAAATGAGCCTGACCTTTTCACTATTCGTAATTTATGACAGTAATTTTAAAAAAACTGACTTATCGCCCTCCTTGTTTAGGAGTTGTCTGGGTAGCCTGTCTACCCATGCTCTTAGTTTCAGACGAACATTTGGTTCAATAGATCACCAAAAAATGGTGCATTTTTCTTCACAGAAATTCACAACTTCAATCAATGTTTGCTCAAGTCCTTAATAGGTTCTGAACCTAGTGAGCAAAACAAAGTTTATTTTTGAGCGAACGAACGATGATGGTCATTCGCTGCGCCTAATCTTATTAATTTCTTAATCAATCAAACGATCAATAACCCTGTTAAGATAAGCTCAAGTAGCACACTGACCGAATGTATGTATAATTTACAATTAAATTTCCTTATTGCTACTAAATATAAATATAAATCTGCCGATGTTGGTAATTATACGTACGTAGTCAGAAAACATGCTGCTCAAAATATTCAAACAGGGGTAGAAATTCGATGTGGTTTTATTGATTCCTACAACGACTCGTAGACCCGCTCCACTCAAAATGGCGAGACGAATGATGTTAAATTCTTAAAATGTCCTCTTAATTATGGTAGCTCTGCCATGAAAGGATGTTATTCTTAGCATCACTGATTTGGACTGCCTTATCTGACAGTCTCGCTATTAGTTTAGGAAAACGGACCCGGAAATTTTCTATCTAAATCATTAAGAGCGTCATAGAAAGACGGACCAACCAACCAGGCAAGCAAGCAACAGCTGCGTATTGGTAGATATTGTGATTGTTTTGATTTAGGATATTTTGTATTTCAAGATTTTAGAAGCGCATTTCCTGGAAAACAGGAATGATAAAATGCCACCACGTCTGGCAGTCAACTAAGGTATGCGGAATAATATTGTATAAGACTTATATCTATAAGAAAAATAATAAAAAACATTAGACTTCACGTGATGACGATAACACCTGAAGAGCTGAGAAAACCTGTCAAGTCTTCCGAGCGGTTAAGGCGACTAGCTTCTGTTGACCGTAAATTTCGTCGACGCGACAGACTTTGTTTAACATTTTCTCGAGGATTAGCGCTTAAAAGAATTAATTGTTCATTCCTGACAACTAAATAGATTTAGCAGAGCCTATGTTTAGGACAATTCTTTCCTCGCATTCTACTTGTCGCCGAAATTGCGGTAAAACGTTCTCGCCCGAAACCGTGCTGTCGAGCCACACTTTTGGAGAATTTCTATAAAATGACCATGGCTCTGTCTTCTTTTTTTTGGCTAATGAAAATAACAAAGCCGAGTATTCTAAATTGAGCGTGAAATTCTAAAACGAGAAATGAACGCTGCGGTCGTATGGCTCTCCGTAGATAAACAACGCGGCCTGAAAAAATCGTTATTTTTGCACACAAAAGTCAGAGGAAGGCTACTTCTTGGAGAATCAGGGTATTAATAGAACACTTGGCACTCAAAGAGATTCTCGGGATGAAAACGTAATTGACTGGAAAAGGCGCGTCCAACACAAAACTTACGGAAGCTCCACGGGTTTACTCGGTATCAGATGGGATAACATTTATTCAGTTCCTCCAACTAGGCATGGGCTGCTAGTCGCGGCCGCACACGCTGCCCTGTAGAGGCAAAGTTTACACGTTGCTCAGTTGTGTTATTTGGGTGTGCGCTGCGTACGTGAGCGTTGTGTGTGGGCTCTAGTAGGATCGGTAGTGCTATTGTCTCCTGAATGCAGGAGGTTTCTGGTGCTTTCAATGAAAAGGAAGGTTCAGCTGGACGGAGGCGGTTCACCAGTGTAGCCCGGGCTGAAGTACCCGAGCTTCTTGCAAAGACTGCGTAAGTTACCAGGAATTTTAGTCCAGAATTTACATGTCGTCATTACAAGGACTCAAATCATGAAGCACGATCGTGTCATAAAGCGGTAGCGTAGAATTACGTCATCGTAAAATAGAATCATGAAATTATATCAGTAATTCATTCCATTTTATCACAGAATCATGTCGTCAAAATGTAGAATCATGTCTTGGGAACACGAAATCATTTCAAAAGAACTAGGATTCACGTTGTGAGACAGAATAAGTCGTGAGTGCGAGGAGTCACGTCGATTATATGTATTACCTACTAGGAAAAGTAATGAGGCATTCAACATTGACAATTTTGAAAATGCAGCTAATCATAATAACTTCACTTTTAAACTTAATACGAAATTCGAATTATAACGTCGGTAATGAAAACATATGCCAAGCACTCGAGATTTCTGACCATGTTCGTTGATTGGACGGTAGAGCGAAAATAACTCGTACACTTTAATGATACAAAACTACTCCAACAAAACATGTTACCGACAAAATTTTCGATGTGCATTTTTTTTGTATGACAGCAAATTTGCAGTTACCTATTTAACAGTTATACTCGTAATTAGACATTCCACGGCACTCGTTCTCGGGACACCAAAAAGGGAGTGCAGTGGTAGTAGTGATACCGCGCAGCAGGTAAACTGCCTCGGTGCCATGCACCGTTATGACTGCTCCTCTACCTGCATCCTCACGTGCGTGAAAGCATAAGGAAGTGAAGTCTTCTTCGATCATACGGAGTCGGACGGAAGGCAGAAGTGAAAGATAGTTTCATCGAAGTGAATACTCTGAAAATCTCACAATGGCTTGTATCGTGTCATGTGAGGTGTTCGCTACTGCACGTGTTGCGTTTGCAATAACAAAAGCGCCTGTTTCTGGAGCCGCGAATGCGAAACTCAGCATTAAAAAGACGTGGAACTGGTCACAGAGAGTCAGTGGGGACCCCAGCTCATATTGCAGACTCAGGTTTATTTCGCTCAAGAAATCGAAGCTGAGAAAAGCATCATCCAAGCCGAGCGCAAAGCTCCTTGTTTCCATTCAACTACACGCGAGAAAATTTCCAGAGGTGGCTCATGTGCGGTTACGCTCTCACCCGAGAGCGTGCATGTTTAAAATCAAGTTTGTCACGTCGAATTTACACAGCTATCCGAGACACGTCACAAGCTCTTTGTACAGGGGAGCTCGAATTTGAATATTCAATTGAGTTAGGAAGCCCTATAAGGAAGCTTGGAGGTGTCAGCTTCCGAAGAAAGTTAAGCAAGTCCCTTTAAGGGGTCCTGGGCGGTGCTGTGAGAGAGTTTGCTGCAGCTGTAGTGACAGGCCTCTATTGAAGCTGTATGAGAGCGCCCGGGCTATACTGCAGCTGTAGTGCCGGGGCCATTATGCAGCTGTATGGGAGTGCGGAGGCCATACTGCAGCTGTATGGAAGTGCAGGAGCTGTATTGTAGCTGTAGGGTTCATATTGTTGCAGTAGGGTAGGGTCCGTGCTAAAATGCAGCTGTAGGGGCTATATTGCAGCTGTATGGAAGTGTCAAGGCTCTATTGCTGCTACAGAGGCCATACTACAGCTGTACGGGAGTGATAGATCTCTATTACAGCTGCATGGATATGACAGGGCTCTACTGCAGTTTTACAGAACTGAAAGGACCTTATTGGAACTGCATGAGAGTGACGGTTGCACTGCAGCTGTAGAAATCCTATTGCAGCTGTAGGACAGTGACAGGCTGTGCAGCAGCTATAACAGAGTGCCAAGGCTATCCTGCTGTCCTGCGTGGACTTAACTGCAGCTTTCAGTGTAAAAACGGCTGTTCTGCGTAGCAATCATGCGATACTAACGACGCTGGTTCTTTCTCCCATACTCGATGTAATAATATTGATGAAGTATACCGTTTCCATACAACTCATACGGTGAATATCTTTTCTAGTGCATAATATGACCACATGCTGCGAGAAGCAATAGATGACCACCACCGTTATGCAATGTCCAATGCTGCTGGGCTGAGTGCGGAGACTGTTCCAAACCGTGTTGTCCAATGCAGCTGAGAATACTGAGCGTGTCAAGAATTTCAGTATGATTTTTAAATACTCAAAACATAGTATCTAATTTTTTATTTACAAAGCTTAATTTTCCTATTTTGGACTTACAATACCAATTTTTCATTGAATTTGGGGGAAGTGTTTTAATCCATCTCAGATATTTAAGCGACGAGGAAATATTATAACAAAATAAGCCATCTGCTGCACAATGTTTCTGGCTTCAAACGAAATTTTTCAGTTGAACTTTCAACGCTCGGTTCAAAATTCAGTAAGTTTCTTGTCTGCTTAGCTAAGTAATTATGTGCAGATAGCCTTCGTAATTAACCAACTTTAAACTTAAATTCTTCGCACTCTTTCTGAAAGGTAGAGGCTTCAGAATAAATATAAAAATTTCATACATATTTAGAGGGTCGAACCGAAATGTGATTTTAGCTATTTTTGTTGGTCCGCTGGAGGTGATGGCGGACGTCCTAATAAAGTTTAAATATTACGCTTGAAACTTTAGTTATGCAGTTTATGCGTTAAACATCACAACCATAGAGAGAGAATCTCAGTTGAACACAGAGCATGCGGCCATGACTATCAGCATAAAATATATGCGCTAAGGTAAACGCGCTCTAGTAGTGAACATAAAATCTCAGTGGCACACATGGCAACCGCCACAGCTGTAAATACAAAATCTCATCAATATGCTCAGAAAAAACTATCGTAACTGTAAGCGTCGGGAATCTCCTCCTTCTTCCAACGACTTTTTATCCTTTCAGGACGAGAAGAAAATGTAAAAATAAAGAGATCACTCGCTGACACGATCTCAAGGAATAACACGAAACAAATTGTTTGTGAGACCCACAGCTCAAACAATCCATGTTCATATTACCATCAACTCATCGAACTATTTATTTTTAAAGCTGCACAAACTCGTACCCAATAATTTAAAATCTAAAATCAAATCATGATACTATCTTTGAGTCTGGGTACTTCGTAACCATTTATTCAGTTGGCAAAATGTAGCAAAAGTAATGAACCGCGGCAAGCTGTGTTGACTAGTCAGGAGAGCTGCAAGCAAATATTACGATTGTGAATCCGGCAAGAATATTTATGCTCAACAAACCGGTAGTGTAAAAGAAATTGTTTATATTTAACTCTCAAAATTAAAAAATAAACGTATCGTGCTTTTTTTACGTCGAAGTACTTGACTTTGAATGATTCCTTCAAAAATTTTGAAGTTAAACTTCTAAAGATTAATAAATATCACAGATGGGCAGAATACATCTGAAATCTGTGAATAACAAGGTAGGCGACACAAATCTTTTCACTGTCATTCTATGGAATCCTCACTCCTGCAAATTTCAGAGTTCGATTAAAATGACTCATCTCTTGCCCTGAGCTCGCTAAGATTGAGCGTTTTTATTTTCCACTAGAGGGCAACTCAATTAGCGTTGGACAGCAGCTCGCCCGGCACTGCCAATGAAATAACTTGCCGACGAGGGATCATTTCAGCCCACCAAAAACTCGACTCAGGGTCATCCCAGTGACATACAGGCAATCCTAGCTGGCCATTTCGGCCGTGGCGCTGGGGAGCGTTGCCCAAACATCAGTCACTCTATCATCCCAGCTGCAGTGGATTCTTTCAAACTCCTACATAAACTGCAGCAAGTTGGATTCTCACGCTTTTCTAAGCGAATTTTAAAAGCAGTGCAGTTCTAATTGAGTTGTCGGTCAGATTTGTGACACAAATTTTTGACTCGCTTACATCACTGGTTTTTTCAATGCAGATATAAGTGTTTTAATTTCACAAAAGTTCCTGTTCTTCAATCTTCCTTATTCCATTGAAAATTGTATCGTTCAGTAGAAATCATTGAACGATAAATCAATCACTTGATTTCTTGAATATTTGATCATTTCTTCCCAAAACTATCTCAGCACTGCAAAGGCCCTGGCTCATTTCCAGTTAAACTTTTTTGCCAAGTTTTCTGTGATTACATAATCATATATAATTTTTCCGCAGAAGTGAAGATATCATTCCGGATGGTTAATTATGACAGAGCGGTGGTAAGGTTACTTTGGGCAGAAAGTGAACATGATTTTGATGTTCTGTCTACCACAGAGCCCCACACGGCTCACGTGCCCGGAAGTAGCGAGAGAAGAGCATAGACGGTCTGAAGTGACCATGTTTGTCAGGGTGAGAGAACAGAACTAGGGCTCAGACCTCGTCTGCGTTGATTGTATCATTGTTGACTGTTGTTTTCTGATGGACTACAAAAAATTCTTTGATTGCATTTGCCAAAAAAAGTGTGAAAGCCCGTCGGTCTTTTTCTCCAAGAGCAATGAAAAAATGACTGGCTCCACTGATTCCTTCGAATGCATTGCGAAAATACTTCTTTCAAGGCATGTCCGACTAGTACGAATCCAGTCCTTTTTTAAAAGAAACACGTATTTTTTTCCCAACAGGCTGTGAGAAAAAAGACTGTCTTTCCTAGTGACCGCACCCGCACTGAGACCTGGAAGTGAGGTGACCTGCTTCAGGCATTATGTAAGAGGCAGAACCACCTCCAGGATGGACTTCAGGACAAGCGTTTTCGTCCACTCACAAAAAGTAGAACATTCTCCAACTCAGCAGTAAAGTTACTCGTCCTAACCTCCATTAAGTGGGAGCAGCTCGCTCTTCATTCCCCAGAAAGCGAGATGAGACGCTGCCGTCGGGCCAGTTTTTGCAGCGCAACACGAGCTCGCGGGAGAGGAAGGCGTGTGAGAGGCAGGGCAGCTCTCAGGCCAAGTTGAGGCCCCACCACTTCTTCTCACACCAACTTTCATTGAGGATTGCTTTTTGTCTTCCGTTCCTTCATGTCCGGGGAATTAAATTCAAGTGATATTAAATTCTTCAGTCGCTTTCGGTATCGTAGATTTAATGATTTCGAAAAGTCACTCTATGGTATGTAAGGCTTACAAGTTTGAACGCATAAAACTTTATGCTACTTTGGTATTCACTCCACACTTCGCTATTGATTATTTTCATAACTTTCAATTTAAAAAATACCTTCCTAATAATAAATGCCACGAGAACAGCTTCTCGCAGGACTCAGCACGACACCACACACGGCGCTGAAGCTGACAATTCAGCGCAGGCCTCATTAGCGGGAATGAAAATATCTTAAGGAACAATTATGTGAGAAGCTGTGAAAAATTTCGGGCATATCCCAGCTTGCATCCGCGATCTTTGATACCGTTTCCAAGACCATGTTTTGATACATTTATCAAAAAAGTAGCAATTCGTTTTGAAATATTCGTATTAAAATAAGTGTCTACTTGAAACCTTCCGGGCTGCACTGAAATTTTTCCTACTTCGCTTGTGCAAATAAAATAAATTTGATTTTATGCACATAAATTTGCACGTAAGAATGTATGTATGTCCCGTAGGGATGTATGTATGCCCATACAGCTGTATGTATATCCCACAGGGATGTGTGTATGTCCCATAGGGATAAGTTTGTATCTTACGCAGTTATTTTACATTATTTTTCTAGTCTTCAAATTCGCCGTCGGAGATACATCTTCAACAGCTTTCCATCTCAGTTTGTTATCTTTTGCTCTTCAGTCATGTCGAAATGATCTTTTACTATCTCGTTATTTCACAAATTGCACAATTTATACGTCAGGAGTCTTACCTAATAATTATCATTTGAAAATTTAATGAAGAAATGTGTGTCATCGATATTATGGACGCGCTCTAAATGCCAACTCCAAGGAAAGTAATGCTCCTTCTACTCCCACATCAGACGTTCAAATTCAAGGGTTTGTTAATGAAAGCGAGCTTTGTCTTAGCATTTACCCTTTACTAGAATCCTACAGCATTTTTGACGGCAAAATAATTTGGGGTTAACTTGATGAAGACTTTAACAAAGACTACAAAAATCATATTTTATTTACCTTCAGTGAGTTATAGTTTTCTCGAATTGTCAATATCTCGTAAATTACAGCGGTGTCTTTTCAAAGATTCAAATGGTGTTTTCACTAAGAAAAGTTAAACCCGCGGATATTTAAATAAATATTACATTCTGCAAGGTACGAGCTTTCTCCAGTCATTAACATTTCGTTAAATACGGCGTTATTTCTTCAAGGGCGTTCAAATGTTTTCACTAACAAAAGCTAAGCCTACTTACTCATATTTTAATAAATATTATCTCCGGCAAGGCCAAGGCACTCTCCAGTCTTCAATATCTCACCGGTAACCTCGGGATCTTTTCGCTTTCATTTGAGGCGCTGGGCAGGAGAGTGCTGAGGGAGAGTTTGCCCAGGACTGCTGACTCCCGGAAACTGGTGAGCGAGCAGTTGCGGCTGATATTGGGCGTCAGATCTCGGTCTTATTGCAATTAGAAAATGCTGGCTGACCAACACTTCGAGTCGAGGGCCTCGCTCCAGAAATTGGCTCCTTCTCACCGGGGGTCTAGTGCCCTTGCGATTTGATATGTGACTGTGCAATAATTATTATGGGAATTGGGGGAGATAGAGGTTCTGGTAGCTCAATAAAAATAAAAACATGTATCCAAAAGTTAAAAAAACACGTGTAGTCATTTAGCAGTTTCTTTTGCTCAACGGTTATCAGGAAAAGGACAAGGATAATAATAATGAATGCAATGCGTCTCTAAGATGAGAATTCTATAAGTACAATCAAGGCGAAATACAGAAAGAGCTACTGCCTGGAATTACTTGTGATGGTTGGGTAGTCCGGTAGTTTTCCTCATTGAATAAATAAATATGAGTATAACTGCCTTAGATTCATTCTCTTCTACTAATAAATTCACTGCACCATCTACTTTAATAAAAAAAAGTTTCACTGTACCCTGCAAAGTCATATCAAATCACCTACTTCTGGAATATATATTTAGCGTGGATAAAAATGTTACGCTTAGAATAAAAGCTTAGAGTCAATCATAGACTTTTTAGTGTTCTGGCTCGTGGCTATATCGTCTGTTACTTTAAATTAATTTCAATTTTATTGTAATCGGAAATTTGCGACGAAGCTGGGAATGTTCAAAGTAAAGGAAATTTTCCCAAAAAAACATTATATAATTTTTTTTGCACAATCAGAGTAACCCGTCAACCTGTCGCGAGAGAGTTCAGCTCGTGGGAATAAGCATCAAGAAATATATCACTGTACGAGTTTTTCTCCACTAGTATTTCCTCACCGTGATGAAACTCATAAAATGAGAGTCAAGAAGTTGCTGAACTGCTAGGCTCTGTGAAAACTCACGAAACTTGCAGAAAATTTCAACATATGTCAAACTTTTCTTTCGACTTCAACTTGACGAGTGGGGAAGTGATTTTTAAAAGAACAAACAGTGAAGAAAGTTGCGGTCAATTTTTGCAATGTCGCTACCACTTTTATAAACACAGAAGATGCAGACGAGCATTTAGATCTGCTTCCAAATCTACAGAAAACTTGGGTTTGTCTTGTATGCGATGCGAGGTCGGATTTTTGGTGAAAGTCAAGTGAACATCCATGTTACTACGACTATGAAGAGACAAACGGGAGCGAATTTTTAATATTTAACATTATGGGAAGATAAAATCCGTGTGCCTTAACTTCATCCCCATACCAACTAACAACGAAGAGTAACCCTTTGCTCATGAACTTTAACATTTATCTACTCAAGTTCTAGCGCTTCGTACTTTGAGAGGCGTCGCTCCCACCTCATCTTGCGTGATAATCGAATTTATGACAGCTTTTTCTTTAAAAACATATCCGAGAGATTTAGTTTACGAATTCTAACTCGCTTCCATTGACTGAAACTGTATACTAATGAGCATACGGTCGAGAACCCTTTAAGCGCTCCTTCGTGGCACAGCCAGAACACGGGGTGTGAGGGTGAAACGACGCTTCTAGACCTCGAGACTCGAACTCCTAATTATGATACTTCTAAGTGATGCACTTGCTGTCTCTGCTCCAGCCAGAGGCCAACGTAGAAATTCAAACAAATTTGTTGGATTTCGAGCAAACTTTGAGTTTTTTTTGAGTGAGTTTAACACTTCCTAAGCCATCCAAAGTCACTTCACAGAACACATCAAATTAGTTCGCCTTTCAGTGTGTAAAATCACAATCTTCATCGCGCAGACAGGTACTCGTCTGTCAAACTGCACTGAAACCTTAGCTTGTTTGTTAAAATGGAAAATTACGAAGAGGAGACAGCGCATCTCGCGCTTGGTGGACTTGTCTCTACAGTATTTCTGATGTCTCTCAAATTTCCAGCCCCACTAAAGGAACAGCCCATGAAAGGAACTAAAAAGTCTCATAAAATTGCTTCATGCAGCTCTAAATCGTAGACAATCAAATTTTTTGAAGTAAGAATTCCGATAATTCTACTCGGGACTAAATGTTTAACGGCGCTGAATAATTGTACAACCTAAATTTTCAATAAATAAAATTAGGGAAAAATTGAACTGACCAGAATTATATTGGGACGTTGCGCGTCAGAAACCGAAACATTTCGGCAAATTTAAAGTTAACTAAATTGTCAATTCGAACCAGGAGGAAGACGGCTCTTGGGCTTTGCTACGTGATGCAGTTGACATTTCGTTATGCACTGAATCCCTCCCAAATTAAATGTTCTCGTCAATTTTCTGAAGCAGAGCACTTCACTCATGTCTTTGAATTGAATTTAATTTGCAAATTTGACTCCAATCTCCCTGCCGATGACGAATTCTTATTGTGAATGCTTTTGTAGTTCTCATAGTTTCAATAAAACAAGATACAATTGCATGCAAATGAGTTTAGTTACGTTCGAACCCTCCAAAACCGGAGTAATATTTCACTGTCTATAACAACATAGACTTCATCATTCAAGCCTTGACTCCGTTCGGAACAAACGATCGAAATACGACCCTTTGGTTGAAGGCTCTCCCCTCAAACTGACTGGAAATCTGCAGCGAAGTTGTGGGATTAACAGTGATGATGACATATTATCTACTGGATATTTGGAGTAAATGTGAAGTTGTGGGATTAACAGTGATGATGTCATATTATCTACTGGATATTTGGAGTAAAAGTGAAGCTGTGGGATTTACAGTGATGATGTCATATTATCTACTGGATATTTGGAGTAAAAGTGAAGTTGTGGGATTAACAGTTATGATGTCATATTAACTACTGGATATTTGGAGTGAAAGTGAAGTTGTCGGATTAACAGTGATGATGTCATATTGACTACTGGATATTTGGAGTAAAAGTGAAGTGGTCGGATTAACAGTGATGATGTGATAGTAACTACTGGAATTTAAGAGTAAAAGGGAAGTTGTAGGATTTATAGCGATTATGTGATATTAACTACTGGGTGTTAAGAGCAGAAGTGAATTCATTCAATTAACAGGGATCATGTGATGTTAACTACTGGATATTAGAAGCATAAGTGAAGTTGTTGAACTAATTGTGATAATGCGATATTAACTACTAGATATTAGGAGCAAGGTGAAGTTGGATTCATAAACATAATGTGAAAATAAATAATGGATATGAAGAGCAAATGTGAAGTTATTGGATTACCAGTGATGATGTGATATTAACTACTCAAAATTAAGACCAAAAGCGAAGTTGTCGAATTAACTATGATAATATGATATTTAACTACTAGAAATTCAGATCAACAGTTGGGTTATGAGGTAACACTAATGCAATATTAACAACTGTATATAAGTGCTAGTTGTGGTGTCATCGGGTAAACAATGATGATGTGATATTACTCAACTACAACTTATAAGGGCAAGCGGTGAGGTTGTATGATATGACATTAACCATTGAGTATTTCGCTGAATGGTAAAGTTGTGAGGTTACTAATGTTGATGTGATATTAACTACAAAATTTTAGGATGAACAATGAGGTAGTTCGATTAATAATGACGATATAACATTACTTAAGTACTGCAATGGACATTAGTATCAACATTAGGCTGTAGGATTAGTAATGTTGATGTGATATTAGCTACTGAATAAGTATCAGGGTCAATAGTGAAGATGTACAATTAATAACAAAATATTTCCTCAATAAGATTTAAATTGAAACTCTAGTATTTACAACGATCCACAGACGTATTAAAACAATTAGCGAGATGGCAGGTTTAACGACTAAGATGTAGGGTCCACAGCGACAGTTTAATTAATGGCACGTTCTCTACATAATTCGCAAAACGAAACAGGACGCCTCAGGAATCTCAATATAGCACATACGTTCAAATGAGTGAGCACTGGGAACAGTGTGCGGCCGGTGAATGGAATTACGCGAGCTAGCTGTGGCCAGCTGACGTAGAGTTGTGCGGTGAGTGCGGGCACCAGCGCTGAGCTCCTGCTGTCGCCGGCACCGCATTAAATTGCTCATCCAAGAACAGGTCATGGGCTGCCAACTCCACTCTCCAGCGCGACTGCACTGAGGACTTAGTGGTAAGTGGGTTCGTGTCTCGACTGTGAGCCTGTTTGAAGTGTGTCGCTGTGCCGTGCTGCTTGTGGGGCCGTGTTGAGTGCTGAGCCGTGTTGCTTGCGGGGCTGTGTTGAGTGCGGGGCTGTGTTGCGTGCGGGGCCTGTTTTGCTTGCGGGGCCGTGTTGAGTGCGGGGCTGTGTTGCATGTGTGGCCGTGATGATGCGGGGTTGTTTTGATGCGGGGCTGTGTTGCGTGCGGGGCCGTGATGATGCGGGGTTGTTTCGATGCGGGGCTGTGTTGCGTGTGAAGAGGAAGGTACAAAAATCAAAATTTAAAGAAACCATGATTTCTGATATGAATTGACAAATGAAAATTTTAGATGACTCTAAAGAGACACAGTAAGAGAACTAGTAAAGATTTGGACGTCTCTAAGGTACAGTTCATCTCTTTTACGACTGAAAAGGACTGAGAACTTTCGGCACAACGTATGAACAGAAATGCAATCACTGTAAGATACCTGGCAATCAGCATCCGTACAGGTTCCCTCATTGCAAACTTAGCAAAATATTGTGAGCCCTATCGTGACTGAAGAGGAAATAAAACCAAAGCAGATAAGAAGGACAAGGCAGCTTATTCCGTCAGACTTAACCTGCAAAGTTCCTGTTGATAAACTACAGCAAAGACATCGCCAGCACCACCTTCAAGGTCCCATGCATTCACCAACCTAAGTTGACGCGGCATACAACTTCCTTCGAACAACATTACAAGTTCGGCCGGACTTCGAACGACCTATCAACCAAAGCATTCACCCTCAAAGTTCGTCTATGGGCATAATCTGGGGTTATATGTACATTAATTTGTTTTGTATACGGTTAGGGATCATTTGATATCGTTATAATTGATAAAAAAACTTCTATTTCATATTTAGAATCCAAAATTAATGAATTTGGTAACAGGAGGGAATCACCCAAGCGCCCTTCATGCTCAGTTTGGGCTCGTGCGTAGCCAGCCCTTGGATGAGCGGTACACAATGAGTAGCACCGACGAGCCGAGGGCGTTCAAGAGCCTTGCGCACGAGACAGTTCACAGTATTAGGGGGACTCGCCCTCATCCTCCCTCACCTTCTTTACAACCGTAGTCGGCAACGACATCAAGATGTAGACGGGAAGACTTCAATCTTTATTTGTCTTTATTTCGTCAACGAATGCGAATAATATAAGAAGGCCGCCTTATTTACATTCAATAAACTCGATAATTTCTCCTATACGTCGGACAAGGCTAATAATATGAAAAAACCGCCTTATCAACGTGCAACATTTATGAGAATACCAAGGGAAACACCGACAGCTACGTCTAACACGACGGTCACGTACGGAGCATGCCGAGATCTAAGATCAGACGTTTGTCGCCATCGCACCAATGTAGAACCTCTTGTGATTCAAGTCACTTATTTGCCGGTATTGCGACCATCATTCGGAACACTGTAAGAATTACAAGGTTATATGCATGAGTGGCGTGAGCCCATCAAGGTCTGCACATGTACAAAGTTGAGCACCTTGGTTTACAAGTGGCTTTTGTGGCTTTTTAATTGAAGTGCCCGAGGAAAGCGACGGAATAACTTTAATAATTAGATATTTTTTAATCCAGCCGCAACCTTATATCTTGATAGAATTTCCCAAGTTTTAGAAATAGTCCCGGCATTTTTCGATTTATCGTTTGCGATGAAAATCTTAGAGTTGTGCGAGTAACTAGACCAAGAGTTTAGATCTCTCAGCTTTGTTACTTAGAAGTCATTATTACGACTGTTTAACACGTTATAATGTGAGACACGTTTCACACGCTGATCGACACGTTCTAAATGTTGTAATTTTAGGCAATTTTATTGATTCTAAAATATAAGGGCGTTGAAAAGCATCATATAATTGAAGCTCCTCATTAATGAGTTGATTAATGCATAAAATTATATTCTGAAACGTACTTTTATTTGTTTGAAATATCAACCAATCCATGTTAGGATTGTTTTCGATTAAATTGCCTCACAAATGCCGCTGGAGCCTCTGTCTAGCAAAATATAAAATTTCATGACTCTACCATATTTTTAAATAACGGAACAATTAACGGACGAAACATCAATCAACGTCCACAAAACAACCTACGCGTATAACAAAAAAACATGGCTGGAGTAACTCTCCTCGTACGTACGTGTCAGAAGCCTAGCTGTCGCGTAGTCAGGTCTGCTGTGCATGTCTGTCCACTTCACACCCACCACACCACCGCCATATCACCACCACACCACCACCACACTGCCTCACCACCACACACCACCACTACCACACCGCCACACCTGCACTACACCACCACCACACCATCGCCACACAACCACCACACCGCCTCGCCACCACACACCCCCACTACCACACCGCCACACCATCCCCACACCGCCACACACTGCACCACNACTACCACACCGCCACACCATCCCCACACCGCCACACACTGCACTACCACTACACCACCGCACAACAAGAGACGTGCGTGACACAGTAGAGATGCGGGCGCTGGGAGGCCGATGCAGCGAGGTCTCCTCATTAACTGATGCTGGCACGCTAATGAGACCCTCTTTCTGTCTCTCACAATTGACTCAAGAGGCGTTAACGAATCAAATTAACTAGCTGCCTGAGCGCCACAAATGAAATGACTCTTTTCATTCAAATTTGAACTGAACTTCAGCTGCGAGCGACAAGTGCCCGCTTTAATTGTGATTTTGTCACTCGATGTCCAAGGGTTGTCTTGATTATATTGAAAATATCGCCGCTTAAAAATATTTCAGTTAATTCTCCAGCAGCGCGTGTGATGGAAGTTTTCAAGTGTTTATGTATTTTGACTCGTGTCCTGGTCGCGAGAAGATGTACAAGCTCATCACTGGGACTGGGCAAATGGGTCAAGTGATGACAAGTTTAGATAACACGAATTCAAGAGTTGGAACTCGAATCTTTCTCTTGAAAACCTGTTGTTATTTTTAATAAGCGCGTAACGGAACCTGAACTCAAGTGAACACCTTATTTTTTTATTGAAAAACTGAATTTACTCCGAGAAAAAAGACATTTTTAGAATAATTTAGGAAAATTTTCTCCTAAGTTCAAAATGATAGGAGCATAACGATAAAGAAAAGGAGCCTATCCGGGCCTCTCGCTCATAAGACTGAACAGTGAATTATTCAACATGACATGTGTTCAGCGCCTGAACAACCTTTACGCTCGTGATAAAGTGCTACCTGCGCTCAAGTTTGTACAGCAGCTCTCGCTCTGATAACTACGCGCCCGTAGAACACATGGCCATTAAATGTAAGGAAGTCTGATATAATTTATCTAACTGCCGTTGGGCTGTGTCGGTGATCTCTATTAAAACACGTAGCTCCACTAACTGTTTGTTTGAGAAGCATCATAGTACGTATTTCTAAGCCATTATCGTTTCAACATAGATACAAAGAATTGTAGAGTGAGGCAGGAAGAACAGAAAATTACATTGTTTCTACTAATTATTAGATAAAGCCACACTGATCCAGATGTGATTCAGTACTACTCATACGAGCAGCGTTCAAAGGTTCAGGGTTGTAAACCAACTAGTTTAATTTAGCACACAAATTTAATTCAGTAAAAAGTTTCTGTCAGTCCGTCCAGAATGTCCGTAAGTTCTGCCCCATTTGGTGCATCTGAGATGAACAGTTCTATGGACTAGCATGAGTGGTGCTAGCTCTGCAACCGCCCGTTCTATGGACTAGCAGGAGTGGGGCTAGCTCTGCAACTGCCCGGTCTATGGACTAGCATGAGTGGTGCTACCTCTGCAGCTGCCCGGTCTGCTGTGAGGACGATGATCTAGGACTACCGGAAGCCGGCGTCTCCCAACTACGTAGATGAAACTTTTCCTTCGTTCTAGAGGGCCATGGGTAACTCAGGATAACAGAGTTGACGTGGTGACAAGGATAACTCAGTAACCAGGGGCAGCTGGGTTCTAACGGAAACCAGGGATACCCTGGTGCGAGAGGTGCAAGGATCACCGTAGCTATCAGATATATCAGGGATACCATGGTTATCATCAGAGTTACCAATGTTACCGAGTCACAGGAATACCGAGGTTACCATGGGTACTAATGTTACCAACTCAGTCGGCACTGTCAAAGTTATCGTGGCTACCAAGGTTATTAAGGCTACAGTGAATATCAAGGTCACGAGGATTACTAAGGTTACTAAGGTCACCAAGAATACCAAGGTTAGCATAGTTACCAAGGTTACCAAGGCTATACGAATATCAAGGCTGCCAAGATTACCAAGGTCACGAGGAATATCATGGTTACCTGGGCTGCTTCATGGTTGCTAGAGTCCAGAGTCCCGAAGGCTGCGGTGGAGCAGCTCAGTGCAATTGCGCGAGTCCAAAGACTCGTCATAGAACAAAATATTCCTAAAAGCATGCAAGAACCGGACCACACTATTCAATGTTTTATGCCTACTCTTCCTGACCTAGGATTTCGCTATGGCTTAAGGGGGTGTTTTACATGGTGCGAGAAACGATGGTCATAATACAATAGACAGGAGCAGCCTGCACCAGAATATCTAGCAGAGGTTCACAGTTTTGTCTACCCCATTTTATTTCTTCCAGACTGCTCGAGAGTTCACGAGCAATGCAAGCTGCACTGATTGGCGTATCACACGCACCTGGATGCGAGATATGGAGCCTGTGAACCTCCAGACATGTTCTGTTATTGTCCTACTCACTTCTGAGGAGCTTTGCTCTAGAAACACAGGCTCTCTCACTCCAAGCTTGTCATTTTCAGCGATGTGTCGCGAATGAAAACATCGTGGCATTCACTTCATGAATCTGACATCATGACTCCGACTTCGTGATTTCGACTCGATGACTCCGGTTCTGAAACTCCACGGACTCTTGCTCTGACTCTCCATAGCTCAATACTTCCCGTAGTGCCTGCATCTGAGCTGCAACGGAGGCACCGTCGCCTGCCCTGGGTCGCGCGGACTGTCTTTCACGCGACTTTTGTGTCAACTCCGAGGAATCTACCGTAAAGTCTCCCCTTTTGAAGCGTTTTTTATCACGCTTCTATTATTCCTCCATTAACTCTCCGTCTCGGGAAGAAGCGTGCAAAAACTGGGCCTGCATGCAAGAAGTTGCGCTGAGGTAAACTTCGCTGCAAAAGACGGACGACACAACAAAAGATGCAGCGTGGTTAGTGCCGTAAAAGTGCAGCCAGCGTCCAGGCACCGACCTCCTCACTTCCTGCGGCTGAAGGGCATCGGAACATTGTCAGGTCGGTGCCTGTGTCACAATAACGCATTCGTTTTACTAGATACAGAATTAGTGCCCGGTTACGGAAGAAAAATATAAAAGTCGTAATTATTCGTAGTTTTGATGTATCAAAATCGCAAAGTCCAAATTTTCGAACGAAAATCTTTAATATCTTTAATTTTATCGTTCGTTCGATGGCGCAGATCGTCACATGAAAATGACAATGTTGATTGAGATCTTAGAGTAATTAGTAATCCACTCACCACGCAACATGATTTTTTCTTCTTCCCACCTAAATGATATTTCTTAACTTCCTTCATTGCAAAATAATACAAAAGCCCAGTATCTCACTGAAACCTTGTCTTTGCTTTGCATAGTACCAATAATAACTATAAAAAATTAATTGCACTTGTTTAGTTATTATTGGTATTATACTTAGGAAAGCCAAATTTGATCATTCGGCAACCTGACAATGAAAGCAAAGTTCTAGCATTTATTTTTCTCATTTGTTTAGTTGCAAAGAGATAAGACATTCCAATCCGGGAACAAGACAAAAGTGAAATTTGGCAGCATGGTGCTCATGTACGGATTTTGGTATTGCTTTTGCAAGCGTCCTGAACGAAATGCATGCCTTCGCGGACCCACAGAGTCGGAATCACAGATCACTTTCTCCAAAAAATTATGCTGACCGTGAAACCCTGATGGCAATCCTGCTCGCCGTCGCCCAACTTTGTCATCCTAGTTTGTGCACACGGAAGTCCGAACATGGAGGGCAAAAATATTACGATGAGGCCGGAGAAAAAGTTATTATATTCACAATCAAAGTTCTAATGAAGCACACGTTCCAGTGCAAAAATACGGCTGCAACTTGCTACGTTTGTGTCATTAAATGTGCTCGTGTCCGCTGCTNTCGTGTCCGCTGCTACTGCGCGTGCTCGTGTCCGCTGCTATGGCGCGTGCTCGTGTCCGCTGCTATGGCGCGTGCTCGTGTCCGCTGCTACTGCGCGTGCTCGTGTCCACTGCTATTGCACGTGTTCGTGTCCGATGCTACTTCTAATACGTTCAGTGTATGCGTCATATATCACATTCCAGGGCTACCTAAAACTGATTGTTACAATTCTTGAAAATTTATCCATTCTCCGCATTGAATTGCATAAATCGATTTCAACACAGTCCATGTTATTTGTTATCAACTGCGGTATGTTCTGCAGCATTGTACCCGCGTAGATACCCAGTAGCTCTTGAGGTGTCACTCGATTAGTGGGCGCAGCTGCAGTGATCGAGGAACGATCTGTCACGTGGCCTGTCCAGACAGCGGCAGTGAAGAATTGGAAGCTCTGTCTTTCCACGAAATCAATCTACTGCCCAGAAACAACTGCCCATCAGCAGCGGAGGCAGCGAGATCTGATTATGCGAGGACTGGTATAAGTTCTGGGGCGCAATACCTCCTTTTCACAGCTTCTGCTGGTGACTGACAACTGCTGCAAAAAACTGAGATCGGGTTTTCAAAATTTAGTATAAATGTTAGCAACCGTGTTTTGTTGAAGCCTAATTCGCACGTGAATACTTCGGTGGTTTCTAAATCGCAATCTAAAATTTGAACACAAATTGGGAATTTTCTCGATTGCGCGTGCACGCAAGACTTACCGACCAATTGTACAAATACCGAATTCAGCTCTAAAGTTTAATCCAATTTGTAAGCCTCTCTTAAGAACCAACGGCGACTTAAATTACGAGGAAATAAATAGAAAGAGCGTCAGCAAGATTCGTACCTCCAATTTTCACAGCGCTAGCGTCCTTACGGCAGCTGAACACCGGCTTAAGTACCTGAAAATTTATCTCCGTGCAAATTTTACTCTTTTGCGAGAGTTTTGTGAGCGTATTTCGCAGGCCGTAATTAGTGCGCAAGCTTCTCTAATTACAACCGGGCGCTGGAAAGGAGCTTTTGATTCGGGTTTGTTCTTTGTTCCCCAACAGAACAGACGTTCACGAGGTGACTGCTGTTCGTGATAAGTAATTTTCTTATCCATTTCCCTTGAGACTCACGAACTAATATTGCTTCCGCTCTTGTGCGATAAGCGTTGTATGGATGATTATGAGATATCGCTTTATTGTTTATGATTACCTCATTTGAGTTACGTTTAATTTTAATGTGTAAAAATTTACTAATGAGGTTTATTTCTATCTATAAAGTGGAGAGGGAGTCAGTCTCCCTGTCCAGGGCATAAATTTAATTTTTCTCATTATTTGCCCCGCGAAGTGCTGCTAATACGGTTTTGCAGAGGTACACATGTCACAAATTAATTTAAAATACACACAAAGCATCAAATTTAGCTCCACTATGCACTGGTGCATACACGTTAACAGTTTTATGAGCAAAACTAATCAGAACGGGTACAAAATATGGTAGATTTATCAAAGTCTGCCGTTAGTTCTGAGACTTCCTTTTACAACCCATTTTCGACTGCTTTGCTGGAGTTCAAATGGAACACTAATTCGAAAGATATATAACGCATATAATGTTTATTACCCATTATGATTCATTGCTTTTAATCAATTCCTCTATTCACTCTCGCGCATATATAATATAATTGTAACAAATTATGTATTTTTTACACACCATTGTAAATTTGAATAGACGCATCTACATTGAATTACCATTCATACATAGACTCATTACTAGATGAATGATTATTCAACTTGATGTGTTCGTAAAATTAGACGAACCGAATAACATCGCACCGAGTTATAATGACCACACAAATAGAGCAGTACTTCACTGGGTCAGCCGGAGCTGCCGTGGCCATCCGAGGTGCACCATTACGATCAGAGTACGGGCTCCTGGCCAGCTGGCTGAGGCCGCTCCTCCTCCTTCTGATAGGAGCAGATAATGCTGCGGCTCATCGTCATAGAGTCATGTGAGTTCCTGGAAAAGAGCACGGAAGGAAAACTAATTAGATTCAAGTGAAATTTCAGGTTAATCTGGGCTGCTAGACCTGCAAATGTTCTATCAGGATCTTCTAGAAATGCTACAATAAATGTTGAACTTACTGAGGCACTGATTTCAGTGCGAGTAAGTAATAATTTGACTTTTCCTCTTCTAATAATTCTTCTAAATTGCAACGCAAAACAGCCCCCCAATACAAGTATTTATGTTCACCTTCGCGAATAATACACTAGTGACTTATCAGGGGTCCCGCAATTGACATTATCTTCTAAATTAAAAATCCCACTTCACTAGGTTTCACTAAAAAGAAGTTGACTTATTTTCATTTCTTTCGCTTAGATGAACTAAAATTAACCAGTATGTTCCCAATGACTCGGCCATGGAGCAGTAGTTTACACTGCGGGAGCTCATGCTCACACCCCAGATCCTGGCACATGTGACCGGTTTACTGCGCCCGACTGGCTGTAGCAAGTTTACCGCGCAAGGCCCGAGTTGCTGAGGTGATCACCGAGACTGGAACACCGCTTGCCGAATGGGCCCCGTACATGTAACCCACTTCTATGTGTGTGGGAGCTGTAGTGCTGCCTAATGGGATCCACGCACAGCAACTGCAGCCTTTTGTCATCATGGGTGTGTGTGTGTGTATGTTCATATGTGTGTGTATGAGTATGTACAGTGGGTCAAATAAGTATTCGTAACGTCATGA